>JAJIBD010028138.1:0-20819 GCA_021461705.1 Cryptotis parvus
GGGGACCTGAATAGCATTCTCATCCTGCTTTCTTAGGCCCAGGTCTCTGAGGCGTATGTTAATGCAGAAAGAACGGTGGAGTCAAAGAGATGTGCCCAGAGCCAGAAGGTTCTTTGTCCTTTTAGCTATTTCTTTGATGCCTTTGAAGGCATTCCATGCCGCTCTCTTCCTCCTGCACAGCTCAGGTTTTTTAGGTCATTCATCATGTTGATTTCTCGACCTAGGTACACATAACTGCTGCATTCAGAGATGTTTGTTCCATTGAGAGTAAACGGGGCCTTGGTACTAGTTCATTTTTCATAAACATGGTTTTCTTTAGATTCAGCTGTAGACCTATCTTTCCACATTCTTGGTCGAAGTCAGCCAGCATTTGTGCTGCTTGGCTAATATTTGGTGGTGAGGATGCTGTCTCATTTGCCAAGGCATCGAAAATCAGATGGGCTGGACATGTAATGCGATTTGGAGACAACTGCTGGACTAGAGCCGTTACCGACTGGATCCCAAGGGATGTCAAAAGATCACGTGGCCACCCACCTACAAGATGGTCAGACTTCCTTGTCAAGACCCTGAAGGAACGGTTTGAGGCTCTTCATATTCCTGAATCAACCGGATACCATTGGGCTACATTGGCACGTGATAGGGTCTAATGGAAATGTTACTGGCGCCTGCTCGAGCAAATCGATGAATAATGGGAGTAAGTGATCAAGTGATATATATATATATATATATATATATATATATATATATATATAGAGAGAGAGAGAGAGAGAGAGAGAGAGAGATAAGAGCTTCCCCAAACACTAGGACAAGGCCTGGGATGCCGCACAAGTGGTCGCATACATGCCTTATCTGTGTGAGGAACAGAGTTTGATCCTGAGCATTGCATAACCTGTGCATGACTTGGTAGGGCTCTGGTGGCCTCCAAACACCATCGGACCTGTTGCAGGACACCTAAACACCTAAAAGCCTCTGCATCTGCCCAGGATTGCCTCCTACAAATCACTTCATAGATAAGGGGGTAGTTTAAATGTGACAGTTTATCTGATCATGTATTCTGTACTGGCTCATATAAATATTCTCTCATGCTACCACAATCATTGTGGGACTAGTTAGATTTTACCAGCATATTTGCCTGGCCACGTTGGATCTCTAAGTAATTAGACCAGAGAGAAATGCTGTTTGCCTCCAAGCAAGCAAGCATGGCTTCCTGATAACTCAAAGGCAACTAAAATACAAAACTACCATGAAGTAGACGAGACTCTTGTGAAGGCTTGGGGAAATATTTAACTGGCATTAGTATTAGTCTTTGGTACAGAGACATGCCATCTCAGAAACCCCCTTCTCTACCCTATAAAGGCATTTCCAGGCAGATCTTGGCTCAAAACATTAGCATATAATAGGGCCTAGGTGAGGTGCTGGGAGAAATTACCTAAGGACATTTGATCCTTCCTGCTTCCCATAATAGTAGGAGGTCTGAGTTGCAGGGGTATAAAACCCTCTCTCTCTCTCTCTCTCTCTCTCTCTCTCTCTCTCTCTCTCTGGGCTCTCTTTTGGGGCTTGCACTCTTCTTAGGAGTCTTGTCTTTGTCTCCTCTTTACAGGGCCTTTACATGTGGTGGCCGCCATCTTGGCCTACACGTGGCTGGGATTCTAGCTGGGAATCCTAAGCACAGGGTTTTTCCTATTGCTGTTTTGTATGCCTGAACCTGCGATAAGTAAAGCATTTTAAAACTGCATCAGATTCCTGAGTTTTCATCCATTCCCGCCGGCTTCAAAGGTAGAAGGGAACTCGCTTCCTGGCACTGTTGGGGACCCTGGACGGCATCCCCGACAGGACCCAACCACAGAACTGTCAGGTCCAACTCTACATTGCCAATCAATAGTAGCCTGGGGTCTTCTATTCCCATTTACTCCAATTCCACGCTATGGTTCCACTTTCTACTACTTTTATTACCCTCTGCTTTTTGTTTGTTTTACATAAATGCTAGCTATCTTTTTTGGTTGAAAACTCATTAGACTTATTAATTCTTTAAGAATTCACTAAATCTGAGTATGAAAATCTTTCTCTGGTCACTTATGACAAATGAGCCATTCACTTATTCCTTATTATCTACAAAATAAGGGAAGCTTTAGTATTTCACACCTATATGGTAAATTATCTTAAACAGCAATGTGTTTATATATATATAATTCATATTTACATAGCCTTCAATATAATAACATAATTTATATTTATATAACCTCACTGTTATATTACATCATATGAATAAAAAAATTAAAAAGCACTGAAGTCTAGACACTAAGATTTCTATTATTATTTCAAAAGGAGAGAACCTGGGAAATATTTATTTATCCTTGCTTACATTCACTATTGGTAATAAGCTTTCATTATATTTGTACTAGAAAATTTTGTATTAAGCTTAAGAAGTTAATAGCAAAAGAGTTAACATAAATAAGCAGGAGACTAATCAGAACACTTGAAAAAAAATTCCTTATTCTGTCCCACCATCTACGTTAATATTTTCTAATATTTTCTCTTTTTTTGGGTCACACTCAGCAATGCTCAGGGGATACTCCTGGCTCTGCACTCAGGAATTACTCCAAGCGGTGCTCAGGGGACCATATGGGATGCCGTGGATCAAACCCAGGCCAGCACAGGCAGGCCGTGTGCAAGGCAAACGCCCTACCAGCTGGGCTATTGCTCTGGTGATAGAACTTTTTCTGGTTAGAAATAGAAGGCATGAATAAGTAGAAAGCATGAATGCCGACTATTCAAGTACATTCTTTCAAAATCACATGTCCTTGCATTCTAAATTTTCTTTTCCTTCTCCTTTTCCATGTTAATTCTTTGTAGCAAATGCCATCACTCTAAACTCCAATCTTCAGCTTTGATCAAGAAATTTCTTTGGGAATGAAACTGTTTTCAATGCTCAGCTAAATCCATGCTAAGAAATCCCAACCTATATAATACACCCAAACAAGCTTCCTCTGACCTTAAAGGGCCATTACAAACAAACACTCTCAGCTCCAGGAATAGAGGGGAATGGTGGACAAAGACAGTACAGCATTATCTAAGCACAAGGAATCACGTGGCTCTTTTCCACATGACTTAAGTTAACCATACCTAGTACTGATTCTAATTCTAATGGCAAAATCAAGCTGTTGGGATTGGGATCCTAACTAGAGCACCTACTTTATGACCTTGAACCAAGTTCTCGAACCCACTCTGTTTCTTTGCCAGTAAAAAGGAGTCCATTTATAAATAACTTCTAGTTATTTGATTAAGAAGTTAGACAGCGAATGCATGACCTTAATGTATCTCCTTCCCTTGTGGTCAAAGTGGCCAGTACACATGGGCTACTAGGATAAAGAAGTGCAAACAATGTAACACGTGGTCATCTCCGGGATCTGTGTATTCTATTCAAGAAGCAACAAGTTAAAGCAAGAACCTCACTTGGGCTCTGATCATCTTGGACTTTGCCCAAAGATGTCCCTCTTACTTTCACTGCCCAGAAGGTTTCAGGCATTATTGAAGACCACACACCCCCAGGTCAGGAGCTTTCTCTCACTAGTAAAATCCCAAATTCATATGATGAGAAACGTGAGTCTGTAAGGGACAGATTACGGCGCCAGTGACTAAACTCAGTGCATGACTGACGATGATTGAAAAGTGAATCTCTTGCCAATTTGTTCTCAGAGCGAAGGACCATGGAGCACACATTAGAGGCAAAGTAAAAACTCAAGAACTACAAAAATAAAATACCCATTTTCAAAAATAAAAAAGGAATAAAAACCTGATCAGGCATTTCTCCAAAGACATAAAGAAGGCCAAGAGATGTATAAAATTTTTTCATCATCACTAATTATTAGGGAAATGCAAGTCAAAGGAATAATGAGGCATCACCTCATACTGAAAGGATATGTTTGTAAAGATTCATGCACAACTGCATTCACAGCTATGTTATTTACAATAGTCAAGATCTGAACACAAGCTGTGTCTCATAGCAGATTTAATACATATACACACACAACAGAATCTAGTACTGCTATAGCTTAGCACCTTGTATTTTACTGCGGCATGAGTGGAATTGGGAAGGGTTATGCTCGACAGAATTAGTTGGAGGAAAAATACAAATACCAGCTAACCTCACTCACATGTGGTATATAAAGAAACAAGGGAAGAGAGCGTCCAGTTCAAACAAACTATCACAGAACACAAGCTTCCCAAATGCTGGGAGGTGCTGAATGGGTACAAAAGAGTTAATTAGCTCTTTAGTGATGAGCGTGTGCTAACACTGTGCCCCCCTAAAACGCCTTTACACACTTTTAAACTAAAGGTTGCCACATTAAATTAGAACCTAAGCAGACCAGAACAAGAGGAGAACAGAAGAAAAGGAAAGTATATTACCCTATTTCATGTCAGGAATTTTCTATAACCAGGAATACCCAAAAGTGAGGTCAGTTTAGAGGGGATCCCCAAGCCTTCCTTGCACTGCTCACTTACCTTGCTGTGATGAATACTATGGTGTCTTTCGCCATGAGCTAGTTTCTTGGCTCAGATTTGCTGAGGATCTGGATTTCTCTGGAAGGAACTGATTTGTACCAGACTTAGGAATGCTTGTGAGTACAGGAAACAAAACAAAATGAAGGATTTCTCTAGTGCCTCAGAAAATCAGGCTCAACAATTCTCTCTTAAGACCCTATTAACTACGCAACAGCAGATCTAGTTGGTTAATCAAGGTGAAAAGCCAAGAGCAGGAAGTCCTGGGACCTTGTGCTCCAGGAGAAATCCAGCTAACTGGAAAACTTTAGTCTACTTCAGTTCAGATCTTCCTCTTTCTAGAATGACTGAAGTAAACCAAGGAAAAGCAGTGTTAATTCACATTACTATTAGAGAACTTCAAACATGACACTGCCCATATTCTTGCAATGAAGGAACTGGAAATCATTAGGTAGTCAATAAGCATAGTGAATATTAGTATTTTAATGTGTGTTCAGAGCATTAGCTGATTAACCTTCACATTTATGAGAACAATTCTTTGGTTCTATGACAGTTGTTGGACAGGTTGGGATTTATGGCCTAAGAAGGAAAATAAAAATTTAGATCATTTGCCCCATGCTTTTAAAATGTGTAAAGGACAAGATTATAAATTACCTGCAACTTAATTAAATTAATAAATGTTCCTATTACAACCATGAATTGGCTAGGCAAGTGTACCTTCAAAAGTGTTTAAGAAATTAATGAGTGTGTGTATATATATATATATATATATATATATATAATTATATGTATATATATAATTGTTATATATAATTATATATTATATATATATATACATATATATATATAATCATCAGGCCATTAGAAAAAACTGCAAACTTCTCCAATACTGAGCAGTACCATGAGCTAATCAAAGAGAAGCATCATGAATAAGTAGTAGCCTGAAATGTAAAATTTCATGTTTATAGCCTTTGGTTCTTTTTTTTAAGAGCAAATACTTTAAATATGACTTAGTATAAGGGCAACCAAGTGCTTTTGAGTTGCAATTAAACATATGAAATTATATGAAATTATTCTTACATGAAATTATTCTCTGTTATAGTGAATAATGTTAACCAAGGCTTCTGGGAAGTATTTGAGTGAGTTACATTCTTTTCGCTTTCTTTGAGATTGAGTATTCCCATTTCAGACCAAGGCTTAGAATCAATATAAAATTTGCCTATGAATGGTTCAATGCTCCATTGCTCTCTGACTGATTAGAATCAGAACACAAGACTCCTACAACACTTATAGTTAAAGGGGGAAAAGAACTCTATACTGGGAGAGGTTGAGAAAGTTTTTGGTCACAAATTTGAGAGAATCTGCCCAGACACACATTTCTGTTAAGAATTTTAAATAGATATCTAAAATATGAATACCCAGTCTAATATTGATCAATTAAAAGGAAAGGGTAAAAGTTATTTTTAGTTTCTTTCAGATTAAATGAATTCGCTTTCTACATTCAAAATGTCTCCCTATTAAAAGAATGTTGTTCTGCTAGGGATAATTATGGTAATAGGAATTAGGGTAATTTAAACTCTATTGGAAAGGGATTTAAGAGTGTCTTATGTTGCAGAGAAACTCAAGAGTATGCTAAAACCTTGACTATTTGTGCTGTCTTTAAGACAGCTAAGAAGAAAGTAGATGGAACAAACAATTATACAAGAAACCACTAAAAATACCCAACATACTATTAATTGAGGTGTTCCTATTACTTTAACTACTTAATAGAGTTTTAGATTTTATGCAGGACCCATAGTACTATCATATTGCCTCATTTCCTACCAAGAATATTTGAACTTCTCTTTGAAGATATAACTTGGAGAATTAAGTACCTATTAAACTGTAGTGTTCCATATCTAACAAATGACCAAAAGGATAGAATCATCTTAAATCACTCTGCTAGACTCTACTGATGAAAGAAAGCCGTTCTATAGATTTCACAATTGCCTGATTTTTTATTTTGTAAATGTCTTCCATTGTTCAGTATTTTTATTCATTCTCTTTCACAGCAAAGCAGTGAACTGCTTTACTGTTAGGAGTCCAAAGCCACAGGTTAAAGTCAGAGAAATGAGTCATGCTGGACTGGGTTCCTCAAAGTGCTTGCCAGCAACAGAGACAGTTACTGCTCACACTGACATAGCTTTTAGTCTTTGCTAAGACTGTCATTTTCTGTCAGTCATGATGGAACACCACAAGTCGTGTGACTTAAACAACAGAAATTGTTCTCTCATAGTTCTGGAAACTAGGAGTCTGGAATGAAAATGATGGCATGACTAGGCTCCCTGTGAAAACCAGGTCAACTCTGTCCCAAACTTTCCCCAGGTTTCTAGTGTTGGTCAACAAGCAAGTCCTCAATTTGGTGACTTCCAGCATTGTCCTTCCCATCATCTGGTTTCATCCCTTTGGTGTCCATGGAGCTGTTTCCTTTCAATGCAACTTTTAATTTTCAGTTTTCAAACTTCAAAATTATTAAAATTTGAGGAGAAATAAAGATGTGGGGGGTCTCCCAAGTGGGTCATCTTCTGACTGGCCATTTGGTTTTATGCAAGGACCCCCAAACCCCTGTGCTATATCCCCTGCCTATAATATACTAGATGAAGCATCCCTGCTTTGGAACGTGAGTGTTTAGATGCATCCCTAGGATTGTATCCAATGAGAGCATTAGATCAAAATTGCAATAACAAAGTTTAAAATGTGCCTGTCAGTAAGGTAGGCTAGGTAATAGCGGTAAGAAAACAGGGGATACTGGTAGATAGAGGTTGATACTGAGAGTGGTGTTGGAACATCGTATGCTTGAAACTCTATTATGAACAACTTTTATAAATCAAGGTGCCTTTATTTTACAAGAAATACAAATATTGCAACCATAAAATAATAATAAAACAATTGTGTCCAATTGAAATTTAAGAAGCACTGAAAAACATTTTAAAAAAAAGAAAAGCTAAATAGGTGTTTAAATGTAAAGGCATCACTTGTATCTTGTATCACTTGTCTACCTGTTGATCGTTGATTTGCTTGAGCGGGTGCCAGTAACGTCTCCATTCATTAGGAATGAGTCCATTATAATTACTGTTTTTGGAATATCAAATACACCACAGGTAGCTTGCCAGGCTCTGCCGTGGCTCTGGGTTCATCCCAGGGGGCCCAGTCTTTTTCTATGTTAGACCATCCACCAACCAGGGCCCATGGGACAGAGCCCTGGGTGTAGACAAGTCTGCATCCTATCTGCCACCTGTCGACACAGCTGGGCACTGCAGTCACACCTCTAACACCTTAAGGAGGCAGGAGTTTATGAGTATCACGAGGTAAATTAAGTGATGCATTGCTGGGTTACTTGCTAGTCCTGGATTTTTTACATTGCTAAGGAGGGACTATTTCTTTCCCTTCCTATAAGCCTTTTGCATATATTTATGCTAAGGGATTTGTTCTTGGATAAACAAAAAAAGATGGTCGGGCAGTACAGTGGTGAGTTATTTTAGCTCTAAATTATTCCTGGGTTGCCGTCATATTTTCCAACTATAAGCCTCAGTACCATTTAGAATTATCCTACCCATATAGAGGTCTGGATGGTACCAGGGAAAGAACTCACCCTGGCTTCAACATGGGACAACTTTTAGAGTAAGCCCTGCTCTGACCCAAAGTTTAGAGCAAAGGTCAGAACACCTTTGTTCTAACCTAAGATAAGCAGTGAATTGCCTTGCAGCAGAGCACTTAAGACTTGCCTTGGAGCAGAGCAAGACTGTTATTAGAGACAGGACCCTGAGGGGTATGGAAATGATCAAACTGGCAGGGGGTTGGTTCATATGATGTGATCTCCCCCAGAAAAGACCACACTCTGCATTTAATCTCAGGTATAGTTATATATGCCTGTCCCTCTTACTGTGTTTATACAAGGTGACTAGAAATATTGCTGAAATGATTGTTTACTAGTATAGGAAAGAGAAACAGTGCTCTGCCTTAGCATCTCAATTAGCTCTATAAGCTCAGGATGCAGGGGGCATTGTCCCACCTGGGGAATTTGAACCAGTAAGAGGAAACCAGTTTTTACAGTGGGTTAAACCCTGCCCCAGACTTGGTACAAGACATACCTCTTGAGGGTACTAGTGCCAACCTGGAACTGAGCATTAAATAGAGGCAGGGGGATACACATGACAACCTTTTAATGTATGTTCTGTAATCCATAGTCTGGAGGGGAAGGAAAAGAGAAAGAGAGAGAAAGGAAAGAAATAAAGAACCTGCCATGGAGGTGGGCTGGGGAAGGGGGGGGGGGGGGGAACCGGGGATGTTGGTGGTGGGAGATGGGCACTGATGGAGGGACGGGTGCTGGAACACTGTATGACCAAAACCCAAACATGAACTTTTTTAATTGTATATCTTTTTATTTGTATATCTCACGGTGGTATAATAAAATACTTAAAAAAAAAAAGACATACCTCTTGCAATTTTGGGCCAAGGTGGGTCAAGGTAGGTCTGTCGAAGGTGGTGGCAGAGTAAACTTGGTTTCTCTAGCTATGGTTCTTTGTTCAGAGGGGATGGACATCAAACCTGAACGTAATCAGGGAACCCGAAGGACCCCAGTACTGTTGGGGACCCCAAACAACCCCAATGCATCATGCATAGTTTAAAAACACCGAAAGTGTCCTATAATAACTACCATACAGCAAACATATGGAGAGCTAAATACCTAACATTTATAAAAATATCACCTTGATTTAATGTATTTCAATAATAAGCTTCTTCTATTTTGATGTTAACCAAGGAATTTTACCTCCATTCCACTATAAATTAAGTAAATCTGTTAAAACAGGACAATTATAAATTAAGCTGGGTTAATAGCCAATTGGCTATAATATATTTATTAACATAATATATTTCATTCATATATTAACATAATATATTTCATTCAGCTTTCAAATAGCCACTGTTATGCCTTTATATTTTATGTAATTTATGTAAAAACATAACAGTGGCTATTTGAAAGGTGAATGAAATATATTGATAATCATACTTGGAAAAAACACATACTGTTACAGTGACTGTGCAGTGCTAAAGCAAATTCTCACAACCCTAAAAGAGCCATCTCTTCTCATCACATTATAGACTGAGAAGCCATAGACCCAAGAGGTACATAATGTTTCTGGTTCTAAAACTGTGCTTTTTCCTGACTATGTCGTGCTCCTCTCCCCTTCATCACCTCCATCAACACTTTTCATATCACCTCAACCTCCATATCCCCTACCATTTCTGCCAATGTCACTTCTGCCTCCACCTCCATCAGCAAGTACAGTATCACCTCCACCATCACCACGTATAACCTCACCTCCAATCCCACCTTCCTAACCACCCCCAGCACTTCCCATGCCGTAATATCTCTTCTACCACCTCAACCATCAACTCTAGCTTTGTACCAGCATGTCCACTATTTTCACAACCTCCTTTGGCCACCCTATTGCCACCGTAGGGTCTTTTTATAATCACCTCTTTTCTTCTCTTTATGCCATTATATTCTTCTCTGGAGCGTCTCTGCCCCAGACATCTGAGTAAGAGGTAAATCAAAAGTTTAAGCAAAATGATATTTGCCCTAACACACTTGTGAACTGTATCAAGCATTTATTTGTCCAGATATTTGCACAGAGCATTCAATGTGGCAGACTCTGTTTCGGGATCTTTTACCCCTCTATCCACCAGTTGTTTAGGGGTTATTGATTTTGTTGTTTTGGGAGGGTGGTGTTTTGAGGGGAGGGTGTTTGGGGGGCTTGGCTTGTTTGGGGTATTGGGGGGTTGTCTTGGCTTTTTTTGCTTTTTGGTTTTGGTCCACACCCAGCAGTGCCCGGGATTACTCCTGCCTCTGCACTCAGGAATTGCTTAGGAGACTATATGGGATGCTAGGGATGACGCCCAGCTCAGCGGCATAAAAGGCAAATGCTCTACCCTCTGTACTATGGTTCCAACCCTTCTCATCCACCACTGGCTGCATTAAAGTTGCTTGCAAACTATCAACCTGTGCTTTGCTCACCAGGTCACACTACCTCAGCTCCAGGCTGGCGAGAAAGCAGAAGTAAACTGTCAAAAGAAGGACAGGCAAGTCAAAAGGAAAGTCTCAGGCAATCGCAGTGAAGTAATTTCTTATCTCGTATTACCACAGCCAACTACCACAGGAAAGAACTTCCTATTTCCATACTCAGAAGACGTGCATTTGCTTAATGCTGCTTGACTGACACACGACTTTTGATATGTACAGGGAAGATGGGAAGGAATCAGAAAATAAAGAAAAGGAAGTAAAGTCCAACAATGGGAAAGCAAATGAGCTCCTTTTCCTCCAAACTTGCATGAGGTGAGCAGATACTTGCATACTTAGCAGAGGTGAGCACCACGGTGCTCCTTGAGGGTGTTCCTTGGTGCGTCTTTCCTGTTCCTATTCACAGGAATGAGTCTGTAACTCGAAATGACGAGGGTGGAAGCAGAACACATAGGCCCCTGTAACTACTGAAGGCCCCTCCGCTACACAAAGGGAGGGGCCAGAGCTCTGCCTTCTCTCGTACATTCTGTTCACCTACACAAGCAAAGAAAACCCAGCACCCCAAACACCCTGGTTAGAGAAACCTCTGCACTTAGTTCAAAGACCTCCCCTGTTCTCTTTTTCATACAGACACATTCGTCAAGCCTGAACTTTGATCTCCAAGTAAAATCCCTCCAACTGCTCCCTCATACAAAGAGGGATTCTCCATCAAAGAACTCACTCTCTCAAAAGAGGGCAGCCCCACCCATGTTCCCTCAAATAAACTCCTTAGGACCCAAACAAATGCTGAATTGTACTTTCCAGTCCAACCCTTGGGTGCCAGCCCTGCAGCTATCAATTCAATATGTATTCAAGAAGCAAAGAAAAGCAGAATGAGGACCCAACTCTTTCAAAGCTGGAGCAAAATTAAAGAGCTCTTTAGCACTGCACTTCACAGCAGTGGGTTTGTTCATTGCTGCCCCAATACTGAGGGCTGGGAGCCACACTTTAGAACTCACTAGGCTAAAGATAGACTTAGGTAGCAGTTTCCTTATCCTAGGTTCATCCCAAACAACGACTGCTGCCTTCTCCCTCTCCATCTGCCATGGAGCAGTTTACTTACATGCAATAAACACAAAGTTCGATCCAAGGTCTGGCTCTTTATCCCTGAATTCAGAAAATGCATAGTACTCTGAGGCAAAAGTCTAGGAGGTCAGCGAATGCCAGCCTCAGGTCTGAAGTCCAGTGTACTCTGCCTGAAACCAACCAGAGAGTGCAGGGCTTTCAAAAGAAGAGGAAGTGTCATCGCTACTTCCCCAATTTTATTGTTCATCCTTCTAATTGTTCTTGAACCCTTCCTTGATTCCAAACCCCAGGATATATGCATGCAAAGCAGGCACATCTCATCTGTCTGGCCTCATTTGTCACCAAACACTACCCCGTTTACTCATTCCAGGGCACATGTACAAAACATTCCATGGCTTTGCTTTCCTGTTTGGGAGACAGTGATGTTTATTTACAAGCACGGCAAGTGAGATCATTTGCAGAACTGTTCTCCCTGTGCTTAGCTGAGATACCCTGTCAGAGAGCCCCTGGGATGCCCAACAGTATGAGGAAACCAGTTAGAACTGGTAGAAGGAAAACCAGTTCCCTCTATCTCTGAGGTCTGTGGGAAATGGATGAAGACTCAGGAGTCCAGCAGAATTCCAAAAAGACTTTTACTAAAACAAGCTCTGCCACTATAATCCAAGATAATGGGATTCCCCAAACCTCTAGATCTTGGTCAGAACTCTGACCATGCACTTGGGCCCAAGTCTCCCACTAAAGTGGAAGAATGTACCTCAAGTCAGTCCCTTTATGTATCCAAAAGTAATCTTCTCTTCAGGAAGGGTAGTGTCAACAAAGATCAACAAATCAGCTTCTAGGTATAGATGTAAGGTGGCCACACAACGGTGGTGCCACACTTGTTTTAGGTCTAAACAAATAATTTTGCCAGGGACTAGTCCCTTCCTCCAAGATTATCTCTTATGTCAAAACACTGGAGAGAAAGAGAGTTGGCATAAAGAAATACATCTTAATGGATGTATATTCATAAGGAGAAACAGTGTAATTTCATGGACTTCATGCAATCTTGATGGTACCCTCAGGGTCCTTCTTGTTTATCATCTGCACCAGGGTGAGTCTAAGAGTCTAGTTCTCTGTTTACTGAAAGGGTCATGCTTTCCTGCCTGAAGGCAAATTAGTATGATCCTTCCTTTAATCTTAAATAGTAGTCTCAATGAAGCAAGGATGGTAATTTCCTGGTAAATTCTAACTGTACCATGCTGGGACCAGTGGGTATTTAGAGGAATTGCGCCCAAACTAGATAACATTAAAATCACAGTAGAAATTATAATAATATTTCAGAAGTTATTAATTCAGAGTCAAAATGACTCTTGTAACTGCCACACCCACCATCAGTGTTTACACAGAAGAGAGATCTCATTAGCATGAACCCTGACTTAAGGACATATAAACAGCTTAAACTGTAAGTAGATTAACAGCAAAGATCCTAAACTAGCTAGGCCTGTCATCCAACAATACCCCCTCTTTAATCATCGGCCTTTTTTAGGCTACATAATTCTTTCCGATTTTCCTTCACTCTCTCCCTCCCAATCACTCCTACCACTCTACCAAGCAGCAGAGATAAACCAGTGAAATGAATCTTAGCACAAAAATAAGTCTTAACCTGACATTCTTTTGTAACAACTATAATGATTTCTCTGATGTCAAAACTTTTCTTTCACACAGTAAAAAATAAAAACAAAATGTAGGGGGTAGGCGAAGCGAACGGCAGCCTGGAGATTAGAGACATTTGATTTCAACACAGTAAATTCTTTTCCTCCTGATTCTTCCCAATACCAGCATCAAGTTTCTCTATGCCTGAGAGAGAAAAGAACCCTCTCACTATACTGCCTTTGCTTTCAGAGAAAGAAAAGCAAATCATTGTCAATGGAGCCTGAAGTTTGATGGCTCTATCACTGTCTGTGTATTTAGTTACTTAGGACTGCAAAACAGATTATCCCAACATCCGAGGCCAGTACCGTCATCATTTCTGTGGGCCAGATATCTGCACCTCATCTAGCTGGTTCTCCGACTACACATCTACAGATTTCCCTTAAGGTTACAGGCAAGAAGTCAGCAAGACTAGTTCTGAAAAGGCTCAACTGAAGAGGGAAACCCTTCCCAGCTCACTCAAATGTGGTAGTGTTGATGTCGCTGGAGAGGTCAGATCCTGAGCAAGTAGAGCACCCACAAAGAAGGTTGAGCAGAGCACTTACGAAAGAAGCCTCCACGAACTGCTCTGGGAGAATAGCTCACTCTCTTAGGTGGAAAAGGGAGATTTAAATTGGGGGGAAAGTAGGGTGTGAACTCTGTGTCAGCCAATCAGATAGGGTGTGAGAAGGGATTAAAACAGGGTGTGTGCTCTAAACGGAGTGTGCTTAATGTGTTGAGCTACAGGGTATTCAGGTGCTGAAACCTGTGCAGCTGAGGGCCGCATTTCAGAACTACCCATTGGCCAGAGTCTCCTCACCTTCCTCACCTTCCTCACCATGTGTGTCCTGGACAGAGCGCATAACAGCTGGCTTCATCAGAGCCAAACTCAAGTGTGAAATTCTGAAAGTAAGGAATCCACTTCTCCATAAAATCCTATGTTAATCTTTCAGATGTGCCCATTGGTGAGTTCCTTCCTCGGGTGGGAGGAGTGACCCCTCGCTTCTCTTCAGGGCTCTGTAAGCATCTTGGTCAACTGTATACTCTCACTATTACTACCTTCATCCCTAGACTGTGTATCTAAGACCCAGGGACAGGGTCCTCCTGAGATGCTTCTGCTCAGGCCTCCCTAGAGAGAGAGGAAGAGGTGATCCTGACCAAAATTTTCCTACTACTCAGTACTTTCCTAACCCCACACTCAACAGAAAGGCCATACAGCT
Source organism: Cryptotis parvus (assembly GCA_021461705.1). NCBI lineage: Eukaryota > Metazoa > Chordata > Mammalia > Eulipotyphla > Soricidae > Cryptotis > Cryptotis parvus. The sequence continues at coordinate 14,515 of JAJIBD010028138.1, forward strand.
GCTAAGGCACTCCCTCCACCGTGACAGCACCTGTATGTGGGCACTGACCCATCAGACCGCTCCAATGCACCTTCCGTGGCAGAAACAGGAGTTGGGAGGTGTTAGCACTTCAATTGGTTTAAGATGCTTGCTCATGTCCATCCTTCCAGTAGTGCACAAAGACTTAAGGTGATCATTTTTTTTAATTTTTTATTTTTTACAATTACAAAGATATACAATTCACATGACAACCCTTTAATGTATGTTCTGTAATCCAAGGTGGTCATTTTTGCCTTTTGTTTTAATAGAATACTCCACTCATTTGACTTCATAGTTCGGAGGGACTTTCATCCTATTAGGAGCAGAACTCCCCAAGGACCGAGACACCTGATCCTTTTGGACTTGATCCTCATCAAAACTATCTGCTCCTTCTGAGGGAAAACCAGACACAACTGCATTGCCTACAGTTATTCTCCCATTATTCTCCCAATCATGCCCGGCACATAACCAGCTTCGCTCGCTCCATCTTCCTTCAGAAGATGATATCTGCAGACCAGGCAAATAGAAATCCTGTCTCTAGGCTTTCAACAACTGAGCTTAAGCAGATGTATCATTCTGGGTAGAGGCCACATAATTCAGCTCCACGTAATTTAGATCTTCCTACTTTGAAAATGGGCTGATAACAGTTGATATTCCTAGGCAGAAACCAGTGTTTCTTGATTTGTAGTTTGACAAGCACAAAAAAAATAAGGGCAATATTTTAGAAAAGAAAACAGAAACTCTCCATATGGCATGTTTTATACCTCTGTTTCTTCAAAAGGTTTTTTGTTTTAAATTTATACATTAAACATAGTTAACACCCCAACGAACTCCAAGCCCCAACAGTGAAAAGCCATATCAGAAACTCTCTCTCTCACATATATATATATATAAAATATATATTTTATTAAAAAATACATTGTGCTGTTGGGAGCACAGAGAAAGAAACTGCATAGTAAAGCTATTGCCAGATGAAAACTATCACCTTAGGGGCCAGAGTGATAGGACAGCAGGGAGGGCATTTCCCTTGCACACAGCCATCCTGGGTTCATTCCCCAGCATCCCATATGACCCCCTTGATATAAGCAGGTAGAGTGTTCCCATGGCAATGAACTTCAGCTCTAAAACTGTGCAGACTCACCTTTGAAATTAGGAACCAAGTCTGATAAGACCTTCATCAATAATAGACCCTGAGGAATCTGGATCAACATTTCTCTGTCCAGTCCTTTTTTTTTTTAATGTCATTAGATTTATTTTTTTTGAGGGCTTTTTTTTTTTGGGGGTCACACCTGGCAATGCTCAGGGGTTACTCCTGTCTCTACACTCAGGAATTACTCCTGACGGTGCTCAGGGGACCATAAGGGATGCTGGAGATCGAACTCAGGTCAACCGCAAGCAAGGCAAACGCCCTACCTGCTAGACTATCCTCCAGCCCTGCCCAGCCCTTAATCCGGTTACATTCCAGGACAGAAGATCCTGCAGGAACAGAGGTCAAGAAAAGGAGATTTTCAAAGAAGACCACTCCCAAAATCTACCCCTTGGCAACAGCCCTAGCAACAGACTTTAGCCTAGATTGAAGCTCCATGTGGGAGTAGCTCAGGGAAACATAAAAGCCATCCTGACCAAGGACAGGCACGTGTGCTATGGCCTGAGCCCATGTACTGCTTAAGCCCACGTGACCAAGCACATGTGTTGCCGGCATCTCCCTCTTAAGATGTGTACTCTCTCTCTCTCTCTCTCTCTCTCTCTCTCTCTCCCTCTCTCTCTCTCTCTCTCTCTCTCTCTCTCTCTCTCTCTCTCTCTCTCTCTCTCTCTCTCTCTCTCTCTCTCTCTCTCTCTCTCTCTCTCTCCTCCTTTCCCTTCCTAAAACCTCCATAAGAAAATCTGTTTTACTTCAATGCTCATCTACTCCTGAAAATTATTTTTCTGTGAGGGAAGACTAGAATTCTGGAAAAAACTCTGGGTAAGGCCTAGGACTGACTTTCCCTTCCTGGAAAGAGAATTCCTCACTCCAGCCTGAGTCCATGGCTCCCTGAGAAATCTTGAGTGGTGGGGTCAACTCCCGTGCCTAGAGATCAAGCGGACATCAGGTGTGGCTTGACGGCCACCTTGTGGGGCTGGTGGGGCTCAGGCCCCACCATGCAGGGGCTCATCACAGACTTTATGCCTGCCCAGCGGGTCGGGGTGGCAGAGGCGGCTGGGGAGAAAGTGACCATCTCTCTCCTTCTGCCTCACATACCCACCCGGGAGGGCCCACCTACATCACCTGAGCATTGCTGGTGAGACTGAAAAAAAAAAAAAAAAAAAAGAAAACTATCACCTTTGGAGAATAGAGTTTGAAAGCAGTTCCCGTCTCTGGACTCAGATTGCACCCTCATTTTCTTGATATTTATTTCACAAGACAAAATAAATTAAATCTTGGGAGGCATGAAGAAAAAGCACTTGGAAAATGGGGAAGGTGGGAGGGCATTGGTGGAGGGAAGTGGACGCTGGTAAAGGAAATTGTATGCCTGAAGTCCAATCACGAATAACCTTGCAATTTCATGCTGACTAAATTTTTTAAAGAACTAATTAATGACATAAAGCACTGCATTTTTTGAACCAGAGATAAAATGAAAGTTCTGTCAGAAGCTTCATGCCAGGATAAACTTTTATTGACATAACCTAGTCTTAGCCCTACATTAAGTTCTCTGCCTTAGGTCACGTACCAAAGTACTAGATGATATGAAAAGTATTTAGTCACATCAGTGGCAAGGATTTGTTCACATCGGTCTTAGATGTCATGGTTAAAGACACTCTCAAATGACGTGGAATTTACAGTCCTGAGATTGGGAACCGCTTAAACTCTCAGAGCAAAGGGCCCCTTAAGTTCTCAAAATGAAATAACTATTCCAGTGGCCGGACGGCCAGGGCAGGACTGTAGACTAGGCTCTGATCCTTTTATTTCCTTTCCCTCCCTCCCAAGGCTCTAATAAAATGATAAGAAGCATATTTTTAATATATAAATCAGGGGTGGAGCAAAAGTCAAGCAGGTAGGGCTTTTTGCTTTGCACACAGACAACCTGAGTTCTGCCCCGTCATTCCATATGGTCCCCCAGGTGTAATTCCTGAGTGCAGAACAAAGAGAAATCCCTGAGCATCGCCAGATGTGTCTCCCCTTAAAAAATAAAAATTAAAAAAGAAATAAATAAACAGAGAAAGAGTATAAGGAGATTGAGAGACGTTAGCTGGTTTCTGACAATGGAATGATGCAGGAGGGACAAAAGATGAAGGGCCAGGGGACCACAACTGTCACGGGGCTGTGGGGTCCCCAACAATGTAGGGCAGGGGACCACAACTGTCGGGGGCCATGGGTTTCCCCAACAATATCAGGGCAGGGGACCACAATTGTTGGGAGGCTGCAGGGTCCCCAACAATATCAGGAACAAGTTCCCTTTTATCTCAAGGACTGTCATCAGACAGACAAACCACTAGTTCAGCTGAGTTCCAATAGGCTTTCACTACTCATCAATAATTAAACAAGCTCTGCTTGTTTAATACTACAATCAAAGATAATGGGAGTTCCCAGAATCCAGCTCTTGGCCAGATCTCCAACCATGCGCTCTGGCCCAGGTCTCCCACCAAAATGGATGGATCTTCCCCAAGTCAGTCTCTTTATATAGCCAAAAGTCAAAATTCTTTCTTCAGGGTGGGTTGCCTCAACAAAGATCCACTAACCAGTTTTTAGGTGTAGCTGCTAGGTCGTGCCACACCTCTGGTTCAGGTCTAAACAAATGATAATGCCAAGGCCTACACCCTTCCTCAGAGAGTATCTCTTATATCAAAACACTGGAGAGAAAGAGATGGCTGTTATAAAAAAATACATCTTAATGGATGTATATTCATGGGGAGAATCATATAATTTCAGGCCATGGACTTCATGCAATCTAGATGGTACCCACAAAGTCATTCTTCTTTATACTCTGAACCAAGGTAAATCTGAGTGCCTGTCCTCTGTTTACTGAAAGAGTCATGCTCACTTGCCAGAGGGAAAACTAGCATTATCCCCCTCCTTTGATCTTGGCAGAGTTTGTAAACAGTAGTTTCAACATAGCCAGGGTGGTGGTCTCCTAGTAAATTCTAATTGTCCACACTGGGACCAGTGGGTATTAAGAGAAATTGTGCCCATCTAGATAGCATTGACATCATAGTAGAGGTCATAATAATATTCCAAGAGTTATTACTTCAGAGTCAATCCCCACACCCTCTACCAGTGTTCATGCAAAAGAGAGATCTCTTTAGCATGAACCCTGGCTGAAAGACATGTAAAGAGGCTTAAAAAGCAAAGATCCAAAGCTAGCTAGGCCCTGTCATTGAACACACAACCTTGTGCCACTGCGGTCATAAAAGTCGAGAATGGAAAAACTAAGAGGCATGAGAGCTGCTAAAAAAGGTGACAGTGTGGCAGAGGTACAGTGTGTGTGTGGGGGGTTGCCTTGTACACAGTCAATCCATGCTATATTCTCTTATCCTCTGCATCCCATATAGTCCCCCAAGCACTGCCAGGAGTAATTCCTGAGTGCAGAGACAGGAGTAACCCCTGAGCATCACCAAGTGTCCCAAAAGCAAAAAAAAATGCTGATGAAATAGTACAGGGGTTAAGGTCCTTGCCTTGCACCTGCTTGCACCATGCACCACCAGGAGTCACCTGTAATCACAGAATCAACAGCAGCCCCTGAGAACTGCCAGGGTGTGGCCCCAGCCACCACCCCAATTCATGGAATTAAAATAGAAAGATTAATTGGAAGTCTGTATGAACCTAGTCCAGCCCAATAACTTCCCATGCCCTTCTTTCAAATATATCCATCATCCCAGTTTTCAGACCACACTACCTTAGGATAGTCACTTCATCTAAACACAAGCGTGACTATGGGAAACTTCCTTCTACAAGTCTTAAAATTATTCAGAGAAACACCCTCAGTGAATAGGAGCATTGTGAGTGAAATTAGAACACCTCTCAGCTCGCGTGGGAGGGTCTCTCAAGCACCTCTATCCTCTTCCTGTTGGGAGTCATTAAACATTTAAGAAATGGGAAGGGAAATGGCCTCCAAATCATTTTCTTTTTACAAGGATTCATGAAATCATTGCATCCATTAAAAAGGATTAAAGGTATTAAGGAAGGTCATCTGAGAACAAGAACCACTGAATACATAAACATGATGGTCAACTTAAGATTTTAGTGGAAAGGTGTCGGGGAGTCCGCCGGGGACCCCGACAGTGTCAGGTCAGAGTTCTCTTCTACCTCCGAGGATGCTGGGAGAACAAATGAGAACTCACGAGTCCGGTGCAGTGCCAAAAGGCTTTTTAATAGTACAAAAGCTCTTCCACAGCACTCCAATATAATGAACAAACTTTAGCTCTGGTCCGAACTTAGACCATACAAAGAGCCTAAGTCTCCCACCAAAGAGAGAGGGATCTCACCCGAGCTGAGTCCTACCCAGAAGGAGCAAAAGGCCAAAGAGCAAAAAGCCAAAAGCAAAAGGCTGAGGAGCCAAAAGCCACAGGAGCCAAAAGCTGAAAGCTAAAAGGCCCAAAAGGCAAAAGGTGAAGCGTGAAGGGGCCTCAAGTCAGCCCCTTATATACACCAAAAGTAATCCAATCGGGAGGGTCATGTCAACAAAGGAACTCTAAACAGTGTGAGTGCCACACCCTATTGCAGGTATAAACAAAGGTTATGCCAAGGTCTAATCCTTTCTACCAAGATTATCTCTTATGTAAAACCACTGGAGAGAGAGAGGGCTGATATAATGTAATACATCTTAACTTCATGAGCTTCATGTAATCTAGATGGTACCCACAAGGTCCTTCTTATTATTATCTGCACCAGGGTGATTCTGAGTATCTTGTTCTCGTGTACTGAAAGGGTCACACTCGCCTGCCTAGAGCAAACTAGTATGATCCTTCCTATAGTCTTCCTAAAGTCTTTCCTATAGTCTCAGCGTAGCCAGGGTGGTAGTCTCCTGGTAAATTCTAACTGTCCCACGCTGGGTGCAGTGGGTTTAAAGAGGATCTGTGCCCAATCTAGAAAACTTATAGAAGTCTTAGTAGATGTATAAGTCAGAAGTTATTCAATCAAGGTGACTTCTGTAACTGTCCACACCCTCTAGCAGTGTTTACATAGAAGAGAGGTCTCATTAGAATGAACCTTGGCTTAAATAAGATTAAGCTGGGAGTGGGCAAAACAACAAAGCTCCCAGATTAGCTAAACCTGTCCTCCAACAGAAAGGCTGCATGAAAGTAAATCTTTC
>JAJIBD010028140.1:0-21724 GCA_021461705.1 Cryptotis parvus
AAGCTCTTCCACAGCAATTCAATATAATGCACAAACTCTAGCTCTGGTCTGAACTTGGACCATACAAGAGCCTAAGTCTCCCACCAAAGAGATAGGATCTCACCTGAGCTGAGTCCTACCCAGAAGAAGAAGGAGCAAAAGGCCAAAGAGCAAAAAGCCAAAAGCCAAAAGCAAGGCTAGGAAGCCAAAAAGCCGAAGCTAAAAAGGCCCAAAAAGGCAAAAGGGTTAAAAGTGAAGCGGCCTCAAGTCAGCCCCTTATATACACCAAAGTAATCCAACCGGGAGGGGCATGTCAACAAAGAACTCTAAACAGAGTGTAGTGCCACACCCTATTGCAGGTATAAACAAAGGTTATGCCAAGGTCTAATCTTTTCTACCAAGATTATTTCTTATGTAAAACACTGGAGAGGGGGCTGGTATAAAGTAATACATCTTAACTTCATGAGCTTCATGTAATCTAGATGGTACCCACAAGTTCCTTCTTATTATTATCTGCACCAGGGTGATTCTGAGTATCTTGTTCTCGTGTACTAAAAGGGTCACACTCACCTGCTTAGAGCAAACTAGTATGATCCTTCCTATAGTCTTCCTATAGTCTCAAGGTAGCCAGGGTGGTAGTCTCCTGGTAAATTCTAACTGTCCCACGCTGGGTACAGTGGGTATAAAGAGGAGCTGTGCCCAATCTAGAAAACATAGAAGTCTTAGTAGATGTATAAGTCAGAAGTTATTCAATCAAGGTGACTTCTGTAACTGCCACACCCTCTAGCAGTGTTTACATAGAAGAGAGGTCTCATTAAAATGAACCTTGGCTTAAATAAGATTAAGCTGGAAGTGGGCAAAACAACAAAACTCCCAGGTTAGCTAAACCTGTCCTCCAACAACATCCCATTATTATCGATATGCTCGAGCAGGAGCCAGTAACATTTCCATTTAACCCTATCACGTGCCAGTGTAGCCCAATGGCATCTACTTGCTTCAGGAACATGAAGAGCATCAAACCGTTCGTTCAGGGTCTTGACGAAGAAATCTGACCATCTTGTAGGTGGGCGGCCACGTGAACTTTTGACATCCTGTGGGATCCAGTTGGTAATGGCTTTAGTCCAGCAGTTGTCTCCAAATTGCATTACATGTCCAGTCCATCTGATTTTCAATGCCTTGGCAAATGAGACAGTGTCCCTGACTCTGGAACAGTGATGGAGGTTGGAACTCCAGATTCCTTTTTCTCACTTGAGTGAGGCGTGATATTCCAAGCATTCCAAGCATTCCAAGCATAGCTCTTTCAATTCATCTTTGGGGAGACCCGAATAGCATTCTCATCCTGCTTTTGTAGGGCCCAGGTGTCTGAGGCATATGTTAATGTAGGGAGAATGTGGAGTCAAAGAGATGTGCCTGGAGCCAAAGTTTCTTTGTCTTTTTAGCTATTTCTTCAATTCCTTTGAAGGCATTCCATGTCACTCTCTTCCTCCTGAGCAGCTCAGGTTTTAGGTTGTTCAACATGTTGACTTCTTGACCTAGGTACACATAACTGGTGCCTTCGGAGATGTTTGTTCTATTGACAGTGAATGGGGCCTCAAGAACTAGTTCATTTCTCATGAACACAGTTTTGTTGAGATTCAGCTGTAGACCTATATTTCCACATTCTCAGTCAAAGTCAGCCAGCATTTGTGTCCGCTTGGCTAATGTTTGGTGTTATTAGAACAATGTCATCAGCGAAACATCGGTGGTGTAGTTGCCGACCATCTATCTTCACTCCCATTCCTTCCCATTCTAATTGTAGCATGATGTTCTCAAGGGTGTCGCTGAAGAGTTTTGGTGAAATAGTATCACCCTGCTGATAACTTCCTTGTAGAATGGTGAGATCCTGGTGGTGAATCCGTAATACAGCTCATGAAGGATCTTGATGTATTGGGTTTGAACGCTCTGTTTGGCTAGGGCTTTGATGACTGCTTCAGTTTCTGCAGAATCAAAGGCTTTCTTTAAATGCATCTGTTTAAATGCCACCAGAAGAATCTACCATCAATACTCATCAATACACTAGCTCGGCTCTTCACACACTACGTGTCTGAATGCAAGGTGCCCTCCCAATGAAAACCAGCAGGACCGTTCTACTGTTCAAGAAGGAGACATCCACAACATTGGCAACCATCGCCCCATCTGCCTGTGGTCCATCATCTACAAGCCGTTCACTCAAGTCATCCTGAACTGGATTGGCAGAACATTAGATTAAGGACAACCAAGTGAGCAAGCTGGCTTCCAAAAAGGATTCAGCAAAATCGACCATATCCACATGGTAACCAAGCTCTTTGAAGTTTGTAGGGAGTTCAAGATGCCACTCTGTCTCACGTTCATTGAATTGCAACAACCTACAAACTTTTTTAATGATGACGTTTCTTCTTGTAGTTCTCTTATTTCTACCTTTATATCCTCCTGTGTTTTATTGGATTTATATTCCACTGTTTCTTTGAACTTACTAAACATCCTTACATTTGATTTATGAATTCTTTTTCAGTCAGATTATATACGTGTGTTGGAGGACATGTTTAGCTAATCTGGGAGTTTTGTTGTTTTGCTCACTCCCAGATTAATCTTATTTAAGCCAAGGTTCATTCTAATGAGATCTCTCTTCTATGTAAACACTGCTAGAGGGTGTGGCAGTTACAGAAGTCACCTTGATTGAATAACTTCTGACTTATACATCTACTAAGACTTCTATGTTTTCTAGATTGGGCACAGCTCCTCTTTATACCCACTGCACCCAACGTGGGACAGTTAGAATTTACCAGGAGACTACCACCCTGGCTATGCTGAGACTAAAGGAAGACTATAGGAAGGATCATACTAGTTTGCTCTAAGCAGGCAAGTATGACCCTTTCAGTACATGAGAACAAGATACTCAGAATCACCCTGGTGAAGATAATGATAAGGACCTTGTGGGTACCATCTAGATTACATGAAGCTCATGAAGTTAAGATGTATTACTTTATATCAGCCCCCTCTCTCTCCAGTGTTTTACATAAGAGATAATCTCGGGATTAGTCCTTGGTATAACCCTTGTTTATACCTGCAATAGGGTGTGGCACTACACTCTGTTTAGGGTTCTTTGTTGGCATGACAACCTCCCAATTGGATTACTTTGGTGTATATAAGGGGCTGACTTGAGGCCCCTTCACCTTTTGCCTTTTGGTTCCCTCAGCCTTCAGCGTTTGGCTCCTGCTGGCTTTTGGCTTTTGGCCTTCTTCTTTGTGGGATCTCTCCTTGTGAGCTCTCATTCCCCTTGGAAGCTTTTTCTCCCTTTACACGTGGTGATCGCCATCTTGGCCTACACGTGGCTGGGGTTCTAGCCTGGAATCCTAAGCACCGGGCTTTTCCTTTTGCTGATTTGTATGCCTGAACCTGTGATAAGTAAAGCCTTTTAAATCTGCATCGGATTCCTGAGTTTTCATCCGTTCCTCGCCGGCTTCCGGGTAGAAGGGAACTTCGCTTCCCGGCACTGTCTGTGACCCCAGCGGGCGCCCGACATATGTGGATATTGCTTGTTGAGGCTTCAGGGCTTCTATCTTTATCCACTTCTCATGGCAGGGTTATGCACTGTTTCCCCATGGTTCCTGTGTAGTCCAGATGTGATCCCCCAATCACTGTCAAGGAGGACTGTAGGGGAATTTGGCAGGTATTGTTCTCTTCTTTCCCTATCAAAAATATGCCCTTCCACTTGGTGTTCCCATGTAGTTGTGTGAAGCCTCCTGTGCTGATTTAGGGAATGCATACTATGGCCTGAACTTACTGCTAATTTTTTTTATTAAGGTTGTATTGTTTCTTGTGTAACTGCTACAGTAGTGGTTTTGGGGGAATGTTTGGTGGAGTAAGGACTAATAGACTATTGACCTAATGTGGTTAGGGTAGCCAGGCTGCCCTGGTGAGAGTTCAGTATAAGAGGCCAAGGTGTGGATCTTATGAGATACAGAGAGGGAGATTAATTAGAGGCAGCCTGCTCAGAAACCCATGCCCATTGCTGGTATGACCTGTGTGAGGATCCAAGCATTAGCAGCTCAGGGACAGTCATAGAGTGCATGTTAGAATCAGCTTGCTAGCTTACTCAAAGAAAATTTTTTTCTGGTGAGCATATTTGCAGGAAGGCCATCTACTAGGTACCTGCACTAAGAAAGTTTCTTCCCTGAGAGTCCAATCATTAGCATGGAGAGAATCATGGTATCTTAATTAAACAAAAAGAAAGATAAGAGATGATAAAGGAAGAGAGAAAGGATAAGAGTAAGAAAAGAAAATATCTGACAAATATCAAGTCTCTGTTCTCCCTTATTAACAAGTAGTCCTTCAAATAGTTCTTTAACCTATTGAGTGAGCTTGATGAAGTCTTCTGCAGCTTTTTTTTTTTTTTTTTTTTTTTTTTTGGCGCTTTGCTGATAGCAAGCTATGAGGTTGGTAGATGACAACAATCTTACCTGCTAGGTCATGAGAAGAATTTGGGAGAAGGCAAGGAGGGGGCCACACTTGGGAGTGCTCAGGGTCCACTCCTTGGAGTGCTTGAAAATTCATATGTGGTGCTGGGATTCAAACCAATGTTGTAATAATAGTCACATGCTAGACAAGTGCCTAATCTTTTGCATTATTCCTCTGACCCAAGAAAGGGTTTTAAATAGAGAAAGACAACAAGGAAGCAAATTTTTAGGAAGGGTGGCCTGAAGGGTAGGTGCCAAAATGACAAAGATAGTCCCTACAGATCTGGTCCCCTAAGGAATGCTCCATTTTATCTGAAAAAATTTTAAAAATTTGTGTAAGAGTTAGGTTTGGATCAGCTATCCCTGTCCTGTGGAACTTACTAGTTTTTAAATTTTTTATTTGTTTTTGGTTGGTTTCAGAAGTTAAAACTTTTTTAGTCCCTTTTATGACCAGAAGTTTACCCATAGGACATTTCTATTCAAGCCTCAGAAATGGAAACTATGTTCCCCAGTGAGAAGTTATTCCTTCTGACCCATGCACATTATCAAAGCCTTATGATCAATCAATATAAGGTGAAAATGACTGGAGTCACAGCACAACTCCTTTGACTTTCAAGCAAAAGAATTTCAAATGTTAACGTACAATCCCAGAGTTCATTCTCACAATTCCTTAATTGTCTTTCAAGTGCTCTACCAACTGTTCTTTTTTTTTTCTTTTTCTTTCTTTTTTTTTTTTTTTTTTTTTTTGCCTTTTTGGGTCACACCCAGCGATGCTCAGGGGTTACTCCTGGCTCTGCACTCAGGAATTACTCGGGGGACCATATGGGATGCCAGGGATTGAACCGGGCCAGCATAAGCCGGCTGCGTGCAAGGCAGACGCCCTACCCGCTGGGCTATCACTCCGGCCCCACTACCAACTGTTCTTAAGAAGAAAATGTTGGGGGCTGTAGCTTTCCTGGAGGAAAGCACCAGGTCTCAGGTAGCTAATCCCACCCATGGACTAGGTAACCAATTAAAATGTAGAAGGGGATACCTGGGGGTGTGATTTGGCAACAAATAAAAAGGCAACCTCAGGCTCCTCCCTGAAAAAGAGAGAGAGACAAGAGAGGGGAGAGAAGAGAAACAAGGGAAGCAAGAAGTAAAGTGAAGAAGGGAAGAGCTCTCTCACTCTCTCGCCAGCTGTTCCCAACCAGCTCCCTCCCTATCTCCTTGCATCAGGTAGGGCTGCATGCCCAGGTACAGGGCCCAGCACGGATAGGCCACATAGGCCACGGAAGGCCAGGCAAGGGCTGCTACAGGTATGGGCCAGGCTCAGAGGCCCAGGTTATGGTTGGGCTTGGATGCCCAGAATAGCCCAGGTTCAGGCAGGGCATAGTTGCCCAGGAATAGGGCAAGGTACTGAGCACAGGAGTCTCACTCATGTGTACAGGGTAGAGGCTGGAGACTAAGGAAAGCCAGAACAAGACAACAAGGACTGCTGAGATACAGTTGGGAGGCCCAGCGGCAGGCACTGAGAGAGCAGACAGGAACAGGATCGGGCCATCGTAGGATGTGAGTAGACTGCATGGAACAGGACCAGGAATTCGTTCACGGGTATCAGAGAGGCTAGACATTTGGGAAGGGACCTGGAAACCTCTGTATATTAAACTGACTTTCAACTTTCTGAGTTTTGTGTAATTCTTTCATACAATCTTCAAGAACCTACTAACACAGGCGAATCCATTTTCGTGTTAACAGTAGTACAGCAAATAGGATATTTGCCTTGCACATGGCCAACTCATGTCCAATCCCCATTGAAAGAATGGCCCCTTGCCCACAGAACACAAAAACAGGAACCAGGAGTAACTGATAAAATGATGGCTCAACCAAGAGTAACTGATAAAATGATGGCTCAACAAGAGCACAACAGGAAGGGCCTTAAGCAAATAATTTCAGGAAGGGCTATAAGACAAACATTCCCGAGAAGTTGCGTCTGGCGTTCCTCTCTATATTTGGTGTGGTATTTGAAAGACTGGGAGACTGGGCCCATGCCATGCCAAATATAGAAAGAAGTATTACCGATCTGATTGGTAGGTGATGGTTACCTGGTACAAAGTGATTGGCTGCCTGTGTGCAGACCTTGATGTAATATTTTAAATCTATTGGATGGTTATGGGTGGGTTTTTCTGTAGCAGCGGGAATTATCTCTTAAAAGATCCTCCCTAGAAGGGCTTGGGGCTCTTAGCCACTGACCGCTTGGGGTCACGCTATGAGCCCGAGTATACTCGCTTATTAATAAAACCCTTGCTTTTGCATAGGACTTGGTCTCTCAGAGTTTTCCTTGATAGGTGTGGCATTCCGAGGCTCCCATTCAGTCACCCCATCGGGTGACCAACCCTTACACCATAATCCCATATGGTTCCCCAAGCACCACCAGGAGTAATCCCTAAACACAGAACCAGGACTAATCCCTGAGCACCACTGGATGTGGCCTGAAAAACATAGAAGAAAAGGTTGCAGCTGATTTGTGTCTTAAGCATTCAAAATTGAAAGCCAGGGACAAGAAAACAAAATGACCAAATTCAGTAAAAGATTACATTTAGGGAATCAGGAAGGGTGATAGCAAGGCAGGGGAGCTTCCATATTATGGCAGGGGTTTCCTAAAGCAGGATTCATAAAAAGGAGAAAAAAGCCACCAGTTCCTTTTTATTCCTTTTTAAAAAGAAGTGGTTGGGCCCCCAAGAATGTATATCATTAAAATCTTAGGGAAAAGATGCTGAGATGATTATCTTCTGGTGTCTTCTCCTGCAGAGCCTAGGTCACCCAGGTTATCAAGCACCACCTAAGGCCTCCCTTGTGACCTTCCATACCAGGTGAGCCCTTCCCCTAGGGACATAATCATAATTTCTACCTGCCTGTTTCCCTTCAGTTTCTATCAAAAAATACGATTAGGTAAAAACATCAAAGAGCCTGTGGAGTATTTTAAGGGAATCTTAAGAAGAAGCTTTTCAGTTTTTGATTTCTCAGGGATATTCTGTTTTATGCTTCCCAGTCTTGCTTAAGGCAACATCTGTCATTTGCGTCACAAAAGACTCTGGGTGCGTCCTCTTCCTTGAAGGATATCTGGCCAAGAGTTGTGAGTTATTGCAAGAGCCCAAGTCCTCTTTTGTCTTGAGTATGTTGGCCCCTCTAAATACATAGTTCATGATTCTTAAGAGGAGATCAGATACTGTGGAAAGAGCCCCCCCCCAAGTTAGACCTATCACGCCTCCTAGGGGGAATGACCTGACAGATCTGTTAATTCTCCCAGGAGAAAAGGTTACTGTTCCTCATGCTTAGATGCATTCCAATTGGATTCCTCTCTGAAATCTGTATTTTACCTTATCCCAAACTGGACCCTGTAACAAAGGCCTTAACAACACAGCATTGCCTCAGGCACTGGTTAAGAAAGATCCTAGCTCCCTTGCCTCAGGGCAGGTCTGTCTATTGCATTCTACAAAAGAAGAAGAAAGAAAGAGAACTAAAAAGCATGTCTAGCCCTAAGCTTTTTTTGCATCTGTACACTTGCTGGCCTCTGAATCCCTGAAGCAATGAAAGGTAAATAAGTCTCTCCTCTAGTTTTCCTTTGTTCTCTGGACTGGGACTTCTCTCCCAAGGAGATTTACTTCTCAGATTAGATTTAGGGAAGCCTTTTTTCTTGTGTTAGATGATTTGAACTGATTATTTTCAGCTACAAAGGGAACTCAGAAATAGGGAATAGCCAAGTATTCCCAAACAAGATCCTGAGGGGTTGAAGATCTGTTTTCCTCAGTTCGGAAACAGGTCTCCATAGTAACTGGAAACCCAAAGCCAAAAGATTCAGTGCCAAGTTTATTCTAATATTGCTGTTGGGTAGTGCTTCCTTATGGTCAAATGGGTTTAGGACTGGGAACCAGCTCTTCTTGCTCTCAAAAAAAAAAAAAAAGAAAGAAAAGAAACAGACCATTTCAACTAAAAGAAACAAAAATGCATAGGTGTAAAAGAAAATCTAGTATTGGAAGAAAAGAAACATCAATCCAAATTCTAGGTGCATATGGAGGAAGGGCAAAGTGAGAAGTACCATTTTTTAAATGGAGTCAGGAAACCATTACAGGAAGTTACCTGTCATTTTTGACCCCGGGCAAAGACTTTTAGACTGAACCAAAAGCACTTGTTTCAAGAAACTGCCAAACAAACAGTGCTTTGAGTAGTCTTTCAAACACAGATCACAAGCATTAATGACTATGAACATTTTTTGACAGGACAGAAAAAATATCATGTTTAGGCAAGAATAATTTAAGACTTTCAGCCCCAATTAACTCTTTCCATTATTTTTTCTTTTTCTTTACTTCTAGTTCCAGGGGTAACACATAAGGCAAATGCTCTACTACTAAGCCACACCCTTCACTTAATTTTAACTACTTATCTCATGTTCCTCTTTTCTTCCTATAAAAGCTCCTTCCATAGCCCTCCCTGTCTTGATGCACCATTTAGCATTTACGCATACAAACAAAATTCTTTGATCTCAAAGAACTGCACCTTGCCTTTTTAATTCCCTTCTGAATTTTTTGGTGGACAAAAGCTCAGGAGAAAAATTGCCCACAAACCCACCTCCAACTGAATTTCTCACAAAGAATACAATATAAAAATTCACAGTTTATTCCCAGTGAGGTAATAAAGCTTTCTTTTACTCAACCAGAATAAATTTTCCTAAGAAAAATAATAAAATACACCACTGCTGAAATAAAATAAGGAAAATAGAGATGACAAAGATGAAAGGAAAACCAGCATTACCAAAGAAATCTGAAGACATAAAACAGAAGCAAAATCAAAGTAATGACACCAAAAACTTCCTATCAAAAGAAAACAGATAATAGATTATAGGAGAGCACTGTAGGGGGACAGTGGGGCTGGTGAGTGGGGAGCAAGGCTGGCACATATCTTGAGAACGATTTTAAATTCCAAACACAAAGGCATCAGGGGCTCAGCCTGCAGCTTGCTATTGAAGAATTTATGAGCTTCTCAAAGCCCCTTCATCTAGCACCTAATAACAGAGCAACCCTTACCTGAAACTGCTTCCCAGCACACAAACATCAAACACATTATACAAAGGAAGAATTAGGCTTCAGGAAACACAAGATAATGACTGAGTTCTATAAAATCACAAAGCATTACCTTTGATTTCATCAGTCTGACAATAATGATAAAAAGCTGAGTTACAGTTATATTAAAGAAGTCTGATGAAGTCCAAAGTGTGGGACTAGTGTTATCTTTTTCAGCGCAAATGAGAAAAGGTCAGTTAAAGAATATTTTGCCTTCTGTTGATACACACTAGGATCAAACACATGAATAAAAAGCACCAATGAGAAGTTGGCTCTTAACCAAACTTTAGCCACACTCCCTTTATTCTGTTTCTCTATCTGACCTGGGACATCTGTATCTGTTGTTGTGATACCCGACAATAGCAAGACTCCTGTGAGGATGGCATAGCCATACCCATACCCATAAATATCAATAACTTTCTGTATATGATTGAATTTCCATGCCCTTCAATCCCCAAAGTATTGTTTGATCACATCACTCAAAAAGTTATCCCTGCGTCTGGGTGGGGCCAGAGCAATAATGCAGTGAATAAGGCACTTGTCTTGAGGGCAGCCAACCAGGGTGCAAATCCTGGCATCCCATATGGTCTCCTGAGACCACCAGGACTGACTCCTGAGTGCAGAGACAGGAGTAATCTCAGAGAACTGCCAGGTGTAACCCCTCCCCCAAAATAATTAAGATATCATCCTGCTTCAGGTATGACAGATTGTTCAAGGTGCTGAACACATGCTATACATACAGGAGGTCCAAGTTTTATCTCTGGCATCTCAAGGTCCCTCGAGCATCACTGAATATGATACCAGAACAAATAAAAATTGCCCTGCCTCAACAACTTTCTATCTATATCCTTATCCTGATCTGTTCCTTATCAAAATCCTTATTTTTCCTCAGTGTGTCCAGAGATAATGCAAATTCTTTCTTTTATAGTAAGATATGACTGTAGAAGTCCTTAACTCACGGAATCATGAATAAAATTGGAGCTTTTAACAAGTAATCAAGCAAGGAGGTCAGCAGATTGAGGTGGTTTGAATGCCTCAGTTAATCAAAACTTAAACCCTTTGATTAAAAAGAACAAAGGATAACCTGTCATAACAGTCAACAAGCTTTTATCAAGTAAAGCAAATGCTTAAACCATTGTCCATCGCACATCCCACAGCCACTGTCATGTAAATAAATACCCAGTTTCACAGACTCACGACTAATCTCAGAAGAGATACCAGCCAAGACAAGCTGATGCAATTCACAGATACTTCGGTCTCTGGATCTTCGGTCTCTGGATCTTGGACATCTCCAAATGCCACAGTATGATCACCTAGTAGGAGCCGGGCACATCTCTTTGACTCCACCGTTCTCCCTGCATTAACATACGCCTCAGAGACCTGGGCCCCTACGAAAGCAGGATGAGAATGCTATTCGGGTCTCCCAGAGAGGCATCAAAAGAGCTATGCTTGGAATATCACGTCCTCACTCAAGTGAGAGAAGGAATCGGAGTTCTGACCTCCGTCGCTATTCCAGAATCAGGGGCGCTGTTTCGTTTGCCAAGGCATCGAAAATCAGATGGGCTGGACATGTAATGCGATTTGGAGACAACCGCTGGACTAGAGCCGTTACCGACTGGATCCCACGGGATGTCAAAAGATCACGTGGCCGCCCACTTACAAGATGGTCAGACTTCCTTGTGAATACCCTGGAAGGAACGGTTTGAGGCTCTTCATATTCCTGAATCAACCAGATGCCATTGGGCTACATTGGCACGTGATAGGGTCCAATGGAAATGTTACTGGCGCCCGCTCGAGCAAATCGATGAATAACGGGATTCAAGTGATCAAGTGATCAAGTGAAATATTTTTCAAAAGTTCACTTCACCATTTTGTTGTAACAAGTAATATAATATAAATTTATGCCTGCCAATAGGGCAGACTTGGTGTGGGAAACTGGAGATAATAGTGGAGGGAATGTCACATTGGGACTTGCAGTAGAACATTGAATGCCTGAAACAGTTGTATTGTGAACAATTTTTTAAACTACAATGTTTAAAAGAGTTTAAAGAGAAACCATGCCAATCAGATTACTTCACTGTTTTGTTTGCACATATTGGCTAGAAATTTTTTTCTCTTAGGTCCAGAGACATGGTACATGGAAAAGGTGCTCTTGCAAGCAGTCAACCCTGGTTTGATGCTCAGCACCACCATATTTAATTCCTCCTCTCCTAAAAATGTTTTACCTTAGTACCTGTGAAGACTGTTACTATTTTTTTTTTTTTGCTTTTTGGCAAAAAAAAAGAACCCCAGCCTACAAGGACCCACCCTTCAGAGACCTGCCCTTCAGAGGGGAGTATTTCAAGCCCAGGAATGCTTGAGCCACAGACGCAGATACACCCAGCAGAGCACATACCAACTTTCCCTGTTGCACACGGCCGCACAGTGGCTGTGATTTACTTCAAATTACCATGAATATTCTACCCACCCCTCTGAGAGAGCCCCACAAGGTAATGAGAGTATAGCGCCTGCACAACAGAACCTGGCAAGCTGTATGATGTATGTTCGATATGCCAAAACCAGTAACAAAATGTTTATTTTTCTGACCCTGAAAGAGCCCTTAATATGGCAGCAATAAGAAAGGCGAACAAGCAGTGCCTGATAACACTTCACAGCCAACCTATGCTGCCAAAGCGAAGAAGGACTAAAATGATTGTCTGTACTTTCAATGCACATACGCTGGCGTCGGAATCATATATCAAGGATCTGATGGTGCAAGCTCAAAAGATCAAGTACGACATCATTGGTCTGACTGAGATGAGGAGGCGTCAGTCGCATCACCTCCGCTTCGCTGATGACATCATTCTAATAGCACCAAACATTAGCCAAGCGGCACAAATGCTGGCTGACTTCGACCGAGAATGTGGAAAGATAGGTCTACAGCTGAATCTCAACAAAACTATGTTCATGAAAAATGAACTAGTTCCAGAGGCCCCATTCACTCTTAATGGAACAGACATCTCTGAATGCAGCAGTTATGTGTACCTAGGTAGAGAAGTCAACATGATGAATGACCTAAAACCTGAGCTGTGCAGGAGGAAGAGAGCGGCATGGAATGCCTTCAAAGGCATTGAAGAAATAGCTAAAAGGACAAAGAACCTCCGGCTCGGGAACATCTCTTTGACTCCACCATTCTCCCTGCATTAACATACGCCTCAGAGACCTGGGCCCTACGAAAGCAGGATGAGAATGCTATTCGGGTCTCCCAGAGAGGAATCAAAAGAGCTATGCTTGGAATACGCCTTACTCAAGTGAGAGAAGGAATCCGGAGTTCTGACCTCTGTCGCTATTCCAGAATCAGGGGCGCTGTTTCGTTTGCCAAGGCATCAAAAATCAGATGGGCTGAACATGTAATGTGATTTGGAGAGGACCGCTGGACTAGAGCCATTATTGACTGGATCCCCGGGATGTCAAAAGATCATGTGGCCACCCACCTACAAGATGGTCAGACTTCCTTGTCAAGACCCTGAAGGAAGGGTTTGAGGCTCTTCATATTCCCGAATCAACCAGATGCCATTGGGATAAATTGCCATGTGATAGAGTTCAATGGAAATGTTACTGGCACCCACTCTAGCAAATCGATGAATAATGGGATTCAAGTGATCAAGTGATCAAATTGCTTTTTGGGTCACACCCAACAGTGTTCAGGGTTACTCCTCTCTCTTTTACCAGAAATTGCTCTTGGTGGCATTCAGGGGATGTCAGGGGTCAAGCCCAGAACAATAATGTGCAAAGCAAATGCCCACCCTCTGTTCTATGACTTACAAATTCTTACAAATTCTAGTAAGAGATCATTCTTACAAATTCTAGTTTCAGCTCAGATTGATTTTGATCCATTATTGTTCAAATTATTTCTTCATATCTTAATGGACCTTGATTTATTCTTTTAATGCAAGTATAACAAATAAGATTTTCTCTAATGCTAGGTAAGGTTAAAATATTTCCAACTGCAAAAAATATTTGCAATTAAAATATTGCAAGTAAATGCAATACTTGCTTGCCTCTTCTCATTCAAAAGCTCCAAAAATAATAATAGTACCATGTAGGGAATTCAGAGCACTGGGCAGAAATCACAGCCCGGATCATTGACAGCCACCCTGCAGCAGTTTTTTTTCAATCCAGCCCAGGTATGCTGAACCAGAGACTCTCAGACATGGGGCAGAGCTACTACTTGTTCTCCCTGTGCCCAGCTGCTTGTGAGGCACCCTGGAGGCATGGTGGGTTCTACCCTGGCCTGCCACTGCAGCAGAGCCTCACAACAAGCCAGAGCACCCTCTCCTACTCCATGGGGCCCGCCATTTTCCACATCCGGACTTCCCTTTCATCACAACTCCACCCAGCAGACCAGACTATCACAGCCTGGCTTTCGCCGTCGCTAGCGGCCGCGTGGTTCATCAATAAATGCTTTATTTAGAGGTGACTACAACAGTATGCCACCCTCACGGCAAGCCTGGCAAGCTGCTCATGTAGTATTTGATATTCCAAATACCAGTAACATTTATATTAGGTCATTCCCGTGACCTAATATAATGGTTTGTGGCTCTCTATGTTCCTGGAGCAAGCAGATGCCTTTGGGTTCTACTAGCATGAGACAGGACATATGGAGATATTACTGGTGCCCACTCTAGCAAATAGATAATTAACGGGAAGATAGTGATAGTGAGAAAATATGGTAGCATTTAGGCTTCTGCTCACACCAGCATAGTCAGCCTTTGGCCTGAAGTGACTATGTACCTGCTTGACCATTTCCAGAATGTGATTTGGGAGGAAGCAGATAGTTGGCAATGATGTTCACTTTGTTCCCCTAAGGCAGTGCTCCCCAAGACAGGAAACATGGATATGATAAAACTTGCCAGACCTCCCCATGGATCTTTGCTTCTTCTTTTATGAGTTGGTCAGCAAAACCCAGACCCATATAAACAGGACAAACCAAGTTCCAAGGGATGCCAAAGAAATCAACCTCATACCTACTCAGTCTTAGTTTTTGGTTATCATTTTTTTATCAGTATTCTTTCACCTCCCTATTCCTTGGCTTTTCTGTTTTAGAAGACTGGCAATTGCACACATCAGTTTTGGTGTTTACATAGCCTAGGTGCTTGTATGGGGTGAGACTAATCCAGTTACACTGCCTGGCTGTGGTGTTCTCCAGAGATTGCTGTGGTGTTCCTACACTGCTCTCCAGGGATGATATACCTGGTCAAGGTTCAGACATACTATTTGGAGGTGTAGGTTCCCAAGGAGCAGAATCCTTTAGCTAAGGGTCTCTCTCTCTCTCTCTCTCTCTCTCTCTCTCTCTCTCACACACACACACACACACACGAGTGCAGTGCATACAGAAATAGTTGGAGGCATCAGGGATCTCAACAGAGATCACACTCAGTACATGTGGTGACTCTGGGAATCCTGAATCCAACTTATGACCTCACACTGGCCTCACTGGTGCCTTAGTTACCAAGTCAACTTCTGGCATCTTCACCAGATTTATTAGTGATTGGTGAGCTAACGTCAATCTGAGCCAGATAAATTAGAGAAGAGTAACTTATCATAATATATGTATTCCTATGCGTAGGGTATAAAGAAAAGACAGCAAAACTGATTTACTCATCATGTGGTCTTAAACCATTTTATTTATTTTATCCTTTTATTTGCATGGCAAAGCCTGGCAAGATACCCATGTCATATTCAATATGCCAAAAACAGTAACAATAATAGACCTTATGCCCATGACCTGAACAAATGATTTGAGGCTCTTTGTGTTCCTGAAGCGAGCAGATGCCCTTGGGCTACACTAGCACGAGACAGGGATGAATGGAGACATTACTGACACCCGCTCAAGCAAATTGATGAACAACAGGAAGACAAGTGATACAAGTGATCCTTTTTATTTAATTTTTTTTCAGGTTATAGGTTATACCATTTGGTGATCAGGGACTATTACTTTTTTAGGGGTCACTCTTGGTTGGAGTCAGAGGACTATATATGGTACTGAAGTCAGTGGGGCCCCTAGGGGCTTGTGTGAGGCTGAGAGGAGTAAGATAGTCACTTTCTCCCAAACCACCTTTGCCATCCTGGGACCAGCTGGAAAGTCTAGGACTGATAAAGTTTGGGATAAACCACTTCAAGCAAGTACCATGAGTCCCGCCATCCCCACTTGGTAGCTGTCAAGTCACACCTGATGTCTACTTGTCCTTCTCAGCATGGAAGTTAATCCCAACCACTTGAATTCTCAGGGAGCCATGGTCTCAGGCTGGAGTGAAGACTTGCTCTTTATAGAAAAAGAAAGTCAGTCCTAAGCCTTCTGCAGGGCTTCCAGATCCTTGTCTTTATCTCAGAAAAGAATTTCAGGGCCAGAGTAATAGAACAGCAGGGAGAGCGTTTGCCTTGCACGCAGCAGACCCAGGTTCGATCCCTGGCATCCCATATGGTCCCTGGGCACCACCAGGAGTAACTCTTGAGTGCAGAGCCAGGAGTAACCCTGAGCATCACCAGGTGTGACCCCCAAAAAAAGCAAAAAAAAAGTATTTCAGGAGAAGACAAGCAGTGAAGTAAAAACAGCTATTATTTGGAGGTTTTTGAGGAAAGGAAAGAAGTAGGTATGGCGGGGAGGGGGATTAATATACTCATAGGCAAATTTGGGCTTCTCCAAAGGCAGAGAGAACCCTATAGACTAATCTCTCAGAGGGGAGCTGCAGGCAACATATGAGCTTGACCACAAGGAAACAAATGGGGAGGGAAGGAGGAGGAAAGTCCAGCCTTCTCTGGCACCAGGTGTAGTCTTATAGGCCTTAGTTCCTGAACACACAGGTGGGCTCTTTGAAGCACTGGAAATATTGTTTTTTTCTCATTGCAGGCCCCCCCAAAATTCCATTGTGAGTGGGGGGGCCCTTTCAGATCTATCTGCCACATTAGTACCAGGGACAGATCCTAGGTGTATAGTATATATATAGCATGTGGTTAGCTCCTTGAGCTACCTCTCTGGCCCTAAAGTAGGAGAATTTTTAATTTTTTCTTTGTTTTTCATGGGGGTAGGAGCTGGGGTGAACCACATCCAACAGTTCTTCTGGCTCTGCACCTTAACTTAGAAGCTATGTTTAAGTTACTTAATTAAATAGGGAAAATAAGAAGGAAACTTATTTATAAAGTTACGCCCCCATAAAAAATCACAGTAAAATTTAATTTCTAGGGCCAGAGATATTGTTCAGGGTAACGTTAAGGTATTTGCTTTGCATCCTGCCAGTCCCTGGTTGGTTCTTTCACCACAATGATCCTGAAATCACTGCCAGGGATCACCCTCCTGAAAAAAACACTGAACATATAGCCACTAACTTAACCTGGGAAACATCCTTTTACCAAAGATATACTTTTGGGTGCAGAATTTTAGTTCCCAACAACTTGGGGTTTTGTTTGTTTGTTTGGACAATGCTTAGCAATACTCAAAAACTCCTCCCTGTTTCTGTACTCCAGAGATTGCCAGGAAAACTCCCAGTGCTGACAGCTAGCCCAGACCAACACAAAGCATCACTCAGTATATTGAGCTCTCCCTCTGTGCCACAGCTCCCTTGGCACTTTGGCTCCGCGAATGAAAGCGATCACTGGGCCAGGGGATGGCCGGTACTTTCCCCTAAAAAGGGACAGTTACCTGACGGTGCTTCCCCTAAAAAAAGGGGACATGTAGCTAACAAAGCCCCCTAGACTCCCTTAGTTGTCCCTAAGAATGCTTGGTGTATTAGAGCGCTTGTTTATGCTGAAACTTAGACTCTGAGTAAATGAAGAGACTGGACAAGAGAGACCTGCAACCGTGAAGATTTCATTATACACAATTATAGCATAAAACAAAGATAGTAAAAAATGCCAGCCCGCAGACCGTCTACTCCAAGGCCTGAGCTGGTCCTCAGGTCCTTGATAAGGAAAGGCTGTGGCCTTCAGGCCTTTGCTTCCATCACAGGGAAGGGAGAATTCTTGACCTATGGAGTCGAGGCGACTGGCTACCCCCTGTTGACGGAATGCAGTGATTAGCCTCCTAAACCTACTGTGTGGAAAATAATTGGGCCTGTTAAAGTTAACACTTTCTAGTACAAAATCTTAATAATTCACAATAAACTCTGCATAGAAGTTTCTATTTAGAGATAGGTTGGGTTAATCTATAATAAGTGCATAGAGCTAGTAAGTAATTCCTGAATATCAAAATTAGAAAAAATATGTATCTTACTTAAGGCAAATATGAAAGTATGTAAAAACAAAGAGAGATGTCAAGAAAAACAATAACTCTGAAAAACAGGCGCGAGGTAAAAGGTGGTCATATGTGGTACACGATAAACTCCTTTTTGTTGTTAAAAAATGTCTCCTTTGCACAAAAATAGCTTCTTGGTGAATCTTACGTCTGCCTGTGCATTTGTTGAACACAAGAAGAAAAGCTTTTGCCCTCAGTAAACGGCAGCAGGCAACAGCAGCAGCAGCAAAGCAGCAGCAGCAGCAGCATTTGATCTCTTGTATCTGTGTGCCACTCCATAGCTCCGACGTTCCTGTCCTCCTGATTTCCTCACGCTGGTTACCCCCCAAGACTTAGAGCTCACACTGACTACAGTCTGCGAAAATTCTGGTCCCCACATCTTTTTTATCAGTATTGAGACTTAGGTTTTGGTTTCATACCATGTCACTGTCACTGTCATCTGTCTTCCTGTTCATCATCGATTTGCCGGCCGGGCGCCCAGTAACATCTCCATATGACCTTTCATGCAAGTAGAGCCCAAAGTACTCCAGTTGCCCAGAAACATAAAGAGCCTCAAACCATTCATCAGGTCATGGGAATAAGGTCTATAATTGTTGCGGTATCTGGCATATCAAATACGACACAGCGGGTAGCTTGCCGGGGCTCTAGCATGCAGGTAGCATGTACTTATACCATGTACTCATGCCCATGTGAATCTCTCAATAATCTGTTATTTCCTCTATTTTTATGCTGCGATATTTCCACTTTTGTAGCGCTTCAAACTCAATAGTGTATCTATCAAGAACTATGAGGTTCCCACCTCGAGGAACTAGGTTAGCCACACAGAATCTCCATTTTTCCTGAGACCTGCATGGGCTGAAGGATGAAGTGTATTCAGAAAAGGTATTCCTAGATATCAGGGCTAGTCTAGGGGAAGGAGGAAACTCTCTAGCACGGAGAGTGGGGGTTACATTCCCTCAAAAGTCATGCTTGAGTCTTAATGTGGTAGCCCCAAATGTGACCTTTAGTAAAATAGGGTCTCTTAAGTAGATACAATCTATATATCTTCCAGGTAGATATAAGCTGAGATATATGAGGCTAAACTGAATTAGAATTACTCTATCAAAGGGATTAGTATACTTTTAGCATTAAACAGAAGTTTGGACACAGAGAGAGACACACAGAATTCCCTGTAATGATAGAGGCAGGGAGTGAAACTGCCCAAAGAAGACAAGAGGTGGTGAGAAGAGGGAGAGAAGAGGGGAGAGGAAGAAGGAGAAAGCAAGGGAGAACAGAGGTGTGGGAATAGAGAGAGAGATAAGAGAGAGAAGGAGAGAGAGATAAGAGAGAGAAAGAAAGGAAAGAGAGGAGACGTAGATAAAGAGGAGAGGAGAGTGAGAGAAGCATATGGAGGGAGAGTGAGGTGGAAAGGAAAGAGTGTTAAAATCAGGGAATTAACTTAAGAACGCCGGGCAAATTAGCACTAAGAGGAATGGGAATTTACTGTGTGCCTGTTTCCCAGAACAAAGGAACTTGCAGCACCTGTTTTTCGGTGATGGGTCATCCAAGTTAATAGTATACATGACTGATTTTGGAGCTTGAGTCAGATGCACGCTTCACTGATCTATTCTTCTGGCTTCTGTAAACTTGCTTGCTACATGTTTGTGCAAAATACTCATGGTACCAGGATGGAATATTTGAATAAAATGCAGCACAAGATCTGCTCTCTTGTCCTACAGGGGACAGCCCTCCAGCTGCTGTCAATAAATTGACTCCTCCAAATTGCCTGATTTTTGGTCCCTGATCAATCATCTTTTGATTTCAGCCCCACAACTAGAGGGAGTAAAGAGGAGGAGGAGAGAGGGAGAGAGAAGGTAGAAGAGAGAGAGAGAGAGAGAGAGAGAGAGAGAGGGGAGAGAGAGAGAGAGAGGCCCAAACCCCAGGGGTCCCACGTCCAAGCTCCAATATTAGGTTTGGATTTTCTATGAAGATAAAGGTTCTAATAGGGGCTATCAAGAAGAATAAATCTCTACTTGCTCCTATTCGGTATTTAGAGTCTTTGCTAGGCTGCATTATCCCTGGGGGCTGGCCAAAGAAGCTTCAATTGATGTATTTGTTTAAGTTAGAGCCCCCCAGACTGATCTTAATTCTGACCTGTGTGGTTTTTAAGTCTGAGTCTGGAGCTCAAGAGTAACTAAGATCAGGCAGGAGTACCTTTCTACAAATCATATCTAGGGTTTCTTGTTCCCTGAAATTCATTGACAGAGGGCCCCCACCTGACTGCCCAATCCAAGTAATGACCAGGAAGATCCCTGTGATTCAAGTTCATTTCAACACCAAGGGCCATCTTGGTGTATCATGTAATACTTAGGTTATCACTGGAAATTCCCTAAGAGAAGAAAGGCGCAAGTGGAGGGAGAGTAAAGAAAGAACAGAATCGGAGGATGATACCGCCAAGAAAAATGACCCCCATTTCTTTCAATGATTGTTGAACAAGTCCGTGCAGAAACTGCCAAAGATAAAAAAATCCCAAGCCTTTCCTAACGATGAATGGAAGAAGACCTTGCCAGTTGCCAGCATGTTTTGTGTTATTTCAGTCAGGTGGTGATCATCGCTGCCTGGGAGTGAAATTTCCCAGGCTTTCGCATTGAAATGGGGAAACAGTCCAAGGCGTTCATTTTAGCATAGAGTTACTGCTCAGTTCATAAAAAGACATCTATTCTGTTATGATTAAGTTATGCTTGACCTAACTCGGGAATGTTTCTAGAAGTGTAGTAAGCAGTATTTATTTCATCACACCCACCACCCAGGTTCCAGAGGTTAGTCTGATCAGCGTGTGTTACTGAGCCCTTGTGATCCCCAAGGGCCAGAAAAAATTCCTGCCCCTCTTTTGTGGACTGTTACTGCTACTACATCTGCGCTTGGATAGCAACGCCCACCTTTCCTTTCTAAACATAGAAACAAGAGAGTACTACATGAGAGCTAATCAAATGGCAAGAAAATCCTGCTTTTGAAAAATCTTGCTGAAAAAAATTTATGCCTCACATGTCTTTGGGGGAAATGTTAGCCGCTTAGCTCAATACTAGTGATAAAACATAATTTTAAGATTTTATAGATACACACTAAAAAACATACGCTTGGGGACAAATAGTTTATATAGGGAATATGAGAGATAAGAGAAAGGGAGACTAGTAAAGAAGAGGAATTATGCACTGTATTCTGGTTTTAAGCAACTCCAGAATAAAATGCACTTACATATAAATATTTTTTTGTTTGTCATTTTGGACCATGCTAGGTGATGCTCAGGGGTTACTGCTGGCTCTGCATTCTGCAGTTGCTCCTCGCTATACTTGGGGACTATATGGGATGTTGGAGATTGAACCCGGTCAGCTGCCCTCAAGGCAAATGCTCTACTTCACTGTAGTACATAAAATTGTTTTTTTTGTTTGTTTGTTTGTCTTGCTTGCTTGCTTGCTTGCTTTTTGGGTCACACCTGGCGATACCTCAGGGGTTGCTCTGGCTCTTCAATTAGGAATTACTCCTGGCTTAGCTCAGGAAACCATATGGGATGCCGGGATTGAACCCCAGGTCAGGCACGTGCAAGGCAAATGCCCTACCAAGGTGCTATTGCTTCGGCCCCCAGCATTCACATAAATTTTTTTCAAGTGATTAATTTTATTTTTATTGTTTAATTTTTTTTATTATACCACCATGAGATATATAAGTATAAAAAGTGTATAATTGCTTCTCAGTCATACAGTGTTCCAGCATCCATCCCCCTCCACCAGTGCCCCATTCCACCACCAATATACCCCCATTCCCTCCATCCACGCCCAGCCTACCTCTATAGTAAATACTTTCTTTTCCTCTTTTCTCCCTCTCTTTGTCTCACTATCTCTATCTCTGTCTCTCTGTATCTCTCT
>JAJIBD010028141.1:0-31052 GCA_021461705.1 Cryptotis parvus
TTTTTTAAACATTTTATTATACCACCGTGAGACATACAATTACAATGTTGTTCATGTTTGGAGGTTTCGGTCACATAGTGTTCCAGCACCCCCCTCCACCAGTGCCCATTTCCCACCACCAATGTCCCCAATTCCCTCCCCCTCCCACAGCCTGCCTAAATGGCAGGTTCTTTATATCTCTTTCTCTCTCCCTCTCTCTCTTTTCCTTCTCTTACACATTGTGGGTTTCCTCTACATACACTTAGAAGCTCATGTGCATTTTTTTTTGCCTGTATTTAATGCTCAATTCTATGTTGGTATCAGCCCTTTTGACATTCATTCACACATGTTCCCTTCTCTATCTTACCTAACCTCTGACTCCCTCATGTTTGTGGTAATTTCCACTTTTGGCAAGATCACCTGATATATTTATGTCATGCAAATAAATGCAGTCATTCTATATCTCTCTCTTTCATTCTGACTAATTTCACTCAACATGATCCTTTCCATGTCCATCCATTTATAGGCAAATTTCATAACTTCATTTTTCCTAACAGCTGCATAGTATTCCATTGTGTAGATGTACCACAGTTTCTTTATCCAGTCATCAGTTCTCGGGCATACTGGTTGTTTCCAGGTTCTGGCTATTGTGAATAGTGCTGCTATGAAAATAAAAGTGCGGATTGTGTTTCCGCTGTGTGTTTTTGGTTTCCCAGGGTATATTCCCAGGAGCGGTATGGCTGGGTCAAAGGGGAGCTCAATTTCTAGTCTTTGGAGGAATGTCCATATTGTTTTCCAGAAAGGTTGTACAAGTCGACATTCCCACCAACAGTGTATGAGAGTCCCCTTTTTCCCCCCATCCACGCCAGCACTTGTTGCTTTTACCCTTTTGAATATGGGCCATTCTCTGTGGTGTGGGTGATATCTCATTGTTGTTTTGATTTGCATTTCTCTGATGATTAGTGATGATGAGCATTTTTTTCATATGCCTTTTGGCCATTCGAATTTCTTCCTTGTCAAAGTTTCTGTTCATCTCTTCTCCCCATTTTTTAATGGGGTTGGCTGTTTTCTTCTTATATAGCTGTACCAGTGCCTGATATATCCTGGATATTAACCCCTTATCAGATGGGTATTGGGTGAATATTCTTTCCCATTCTGTCGACTGTCTTTCTATCTTGGTCACTGTTTCTTTTGAGGCAGAAGCTCTTTAGTTTCATGTAGTCCCATATGTTTATATTTTTTTCTAGTTGCTTTGTTAATGGTGTTTCACCTTTGAAGATGTCTTTAGTTTCAATGTTTTGGAGGGTTTTTCCTATATTTTCTTCAACATACTTTATGGATTCAGGTCTGATATTGAGATCTTTAATCCATTTTGATCTGATTTTTGTGCAAGGTGTTAGACACAGGTCCAAATTCATTTTTTACATGTAGCTGTCCAGTTTTCCCAGCACCACTTGTTGAAGAGGCTTTCCTTACTCCAGTTTGGACTCTTTGCACCTTTATCAAAGATTAACTGATCATGTCTTTGAGGGTGGGTGTGTCAGGATACTCAACTTTATTCCACAGAGGTCCACATAGGTCCACAGGTCTGTTTTTATTCCAGTACCATGCTGTTTTAATTACTGCTGCTTTGTAGTACAGTTTGAGGTTGGGAAAGGTGATGCCTCCCATCTTCTTCTTCCCAAAGATTGCTTTAGCTATCCGTGGGGGTTTATTATTCCATACCGAATTTCATGAGTGTGCAGTTTGAGGTTGGGAAGGTGATGCCTCCCATCTTCTTCTTCCCAAAGATTGCTTTAGCTATCCGTGGGGGGTTTATTATTCCATACGAATTTCATGAGTGTTTGGTCAATTTTTTAAAAGAATGTCATGGGTATTCTTATAGGAACAGCATTGAATCTGTACAAAGCTCTAGGGAGTATTACCATCTTGACAATGTTAATTCTCCCCATCCATGACAGAGGAATGTGTTTCCATTTCCTCGTGTCCTCTTTTATTTCTTGAAGCAGTGTCTTGTAGTTCTCTTTGTATAGGTCCTTTACACACTTGGTTAAGCTGATTCCTAGGTATTTGATTTTCTGTGGCACAATTGTGAATGGAATTGATTTCTTAATATCCCTTTCCTCTCTTTTTGTATTTTTGTGTATAGGAAAGCCACCGACTTTTGGGTATTGATTTTGTACCGGGCCACTCTACTATACATATCTATTGTTTCTAAGAGTTTTTGGGTCAAGAGTTCAGGGTTCTCTAAGTATAATATTATGTCATCTGAAAATAATGATAGCTTGATTTCTTCCTTGCCTATCTGGATGCCCATAATGTCCTTTTCTTCTCTGATTGCTATGGCGAGTACTTCCAGTACTATATTGAATAAAAGGGATGAGAGAGGGCAACCTTGTCGTGTTCCTGATCTTAAGGGGAAGGATTTCAATTTTTCCCCATTGAGAATGATACTCACTGTGGGCTTTTGGTAGATGGATTTGACTATCTTGATGAAGCTTCCTTCAATTTCCATTTTCTGGAGGATTTTAATCATGAATGGGTGCTGGATCTTGTCAAATGCTTTTTCTGCATCTGTCGATAGGACCATATGGTTTTTATTTTTTTCTCTTATTGATATGATGTATTATGTTGATTGATTTGTGAATGTTGAATCATCCTTGCATTTCCGGGATGAATCCTACTTGGTCATGATGTATGATCTTTTTGATGAGTCTTTGGATTCTCTTTGCTAGTATTTTGTTGAAGATCTTAGCATCTGTGTTCATCAAGGAGATTGGTCTGTAATTTTCCTTCTTTGTGTTGTCTCTCCCTGCTTTGGGTATCAGGGTGATATGTGCCTCGTAGAAGCTGTTTGGGAGTGTTTCTGTTTCTTCTATTTCCTGGAAGAGCTTGCACAGGACAGGCAGTAGGTCCTCTTTAAAGGTTTGGTAGAATTCGCTAGTGAACCCATCTGGACCTGGGCTTTTGTGTTTGGGCAGACTTTTAATTACTGTTTCAATTTCCTCAAAATAGGATAGGCTTATTTAGGTATTGGAAGTCTTCTTGTTTCAATCGTGGGAGGTTATAGGACTTTAGGAATTTATCCATTTCTTCTAGGTTCTCATGTTTTGTGGCATACAGGTTCTCAAAGTAATCTCTGATGATCTTTTGGATTTCTGTTTTTTCTGTTGTGATGTCACCATTTTCATTTCTGATTCTGTTTATTTGGGTTCTCTCTTTTCCCTGTCCTTACAAGTCTTGCCAGTGGCTTGTTGATCTTGTTTAAGTTTTCAAAGAACCAGCTCTTGGTTTCATTAATCTTTCGGATTGTTTTTTTTTGGTTTCCAGCTCGTTGATTTCCTCCCTAAGTTTTATTATTTCCTTCCTTCTGCCTGGGTTGGGTTTATTTTGTTGGTCTTTTTCTAATATTTTCAACTGTGAGGTCAGGTTTTTTTTATGGGCCCTTTCTTCTTTCCTTATGAATGCTTGCAGAGCTATGAACTTTCCTCTTATGAACTTTCCACAGCTTTTGCTGTGTCCCACAAGTTCTGATAGTTGGTATCTTCATTGTCATTTGTTTCTAGGAATCTTTGGATTTCCTGTTTGATTTCTTCTATGACCCATTTGTTGTTAAGCAGTGAGCTGTTTAGTTTCCAGGTGTTTGGTTTGGCTCCCTGCTTCTGTGTATGGTTAACTACTATTTTCAGTGCATCGTGATATGAAAAGATAGTTGACACAATTTCAATCTTTTTTTATTTTGTTGAGGTATGCTTTGTGGCTCATATATGGTCTATCTTGGAGTATGTTCCATGTGAACTGGAAAAAATGTGTATTCAGCTTTTTTTGGGATGAAAAGCCCTGTATATATCAACCAGCTCTCTTTCTTCCATTTCTTCCTTCAGGTCCAGTATTTCCCTGGTGGGTTTCAGTCTTGTCGATCTATCCATAGTCAATAAGGCAGTGTTGAAGTCTCCAACTATTATTGTGCTACTGTTAATGTCTTCTTTGAGGTCTATTAATAGTTGTTTTAAGTATTTTGCTGGCCCCTCATTTGGCGCATATATGTTTAGTAGTGTGATTTCTTCCTGGTATACATACCCATTAATTATTAAGAAATGGCCTTCATTGTCCCTTTTAACCTTTTTCAGCCTGAAGTCTATATTGTCAGATACAAGTATGGCCACACCCGCCTTTTTGGAGGGGTTGTTTGCGTGGAGAATGGTCTTCCAGCCTTTGACTTTGAGTCTGTGTTTGCTCTGATTATTCAGATGTGTACCTTGAAGGCAGCAGAATGTTGGATTCAGTTTTTTAATCCATTTTGCCACCCTGTGTCTCTTAATTGGTACTTTTAGACCGTTGATGTTGAGAGAGATTATTGTCATTGGATTTTGTGCCATCTTTCTGTTTAAACTTGTTGTGGTTTTGGGTTGTCTTATTTTACAATAGACCCTTCAATCCTTCTTTTAAAGTTGATTTTGAGTCTATGAATTTCCTGAGTTGTTGTTTATACATGAAGTTGTGTATCTTTCCTTCACATCTGAAAGTAAGTCTAGCTGGGTAAAGAATTCTTGGTAAGGCTTGAAGTTCATTGAGTCTTTTCACAATATCCCACCATTGTTTTCGGGCTTGGAGTATTTCATCTGAGAAGTCTGCTGTAAATCTCAGGGATGCTCCTTTGTATGTGATTTCCTTCTTTGATCTTGCTGCTTTCAGTATTCTATCTCTGCCTATCATTTTTTGTCATTTTAATAAGGATGTGTCTTGGAGTATTCTTATTGGGGTTTCTTTTAGCTGGTATCCTCTGGGCCTTCTGGATCTGGGAGCATGCTTTCTTCAGTTCAGGAACTTCTCAGCGATATTGGCTTTGACAGTTTCTTCTTCATCATGGTTTTCTTCTTGCCCTTATCGGACCCCAATGATGCATATGTTGTTCCTTTTTGGCTTCATCCAGATTTTCTCTGGCAGTCTGTTCATTGATTTTGAGTCTTTTTTTCCATCTTCTGGTGTTGTCTACAGAATATCTGAACCTCATCTTCGAGATCACTAATTCTTTCTTCAGTAGCTGTTACTCTGCTTTGGAGGCCTTCCCCTGTGTTTTTCAGTTCACTTACCTCATTTTTATTTATTTATTTATTATATATTTATTTTTTTTTAAATTTTTTTATTTTTACAATTACAAAGATATACAATTAAAAAGTTCATATTTGGGTTTTTGGTCATACAGTGTTCCAGCACCCATCCCGCCACCAGTGCCCATCTCCCACCACCAACGTCCCCGGTTCCCTCCCCCTCCCCAAGCCCTCCTCCATGGCAGGTTCTTTATTTCTTTCCGTTTTCTCTCTCTTTCTCTTTTCCTTCCCCTCCAGACTATGGATTACAGAACATACATTAAAGGGTTGTCATGTGTATCTTTTGCCTCTATTTAATGCTCAGTTCTAGGTTGGCATTAGTACCCTCGACAATTGTTAGCACACTGTTCCATTTTCTGTCTTACCTAGCCTCTGACTCCCACACGTTTGTGATAATTTCCACCTTTGACAAGACCTCCTGATATATGTTTCACTTGACCTTGGATATTGGTATCATAATATGTACATATATATTTATGTTATGCAGATAAATGCAGTCATTCTGTATCTGTCTCTCTCCTTCTGGCTAATTTCGCTCAACATAATCTTCTCCATGTCCATCCATTTATAGGCAAATTTTATAACTTCATTTTTCCTAACAGCTGCATAGTATTCCATTGTGTAGATGTACCAAAGCTTCTTTATCCAGTCATCGATTTTCGGGCACTCTGGTTGCTTCCAGATTCTGGCTATTGTGAATAATGCTGCTATGAACATAAAAGTAGGGATGGTGTTTCCGCTGCGTATTTTTGGTTTCCCAGAGTAGATTCCCAGGAGTGGTATGGCTGGGTCAAATGGGAGTTCAATTTCTAGTCTTTGGAGGAATGTCCATATTGTTTTCCAGAAAGGCTGTACCAGCCGGCATTCCCACCAACAATGGATGAGTGTCCCCTTTTCCCCACATCCACGCCAGCACTTGTTGTTCTTGCTCTTTTGAATATGTGCCAGTCTCTGTGGTGTAAAGTGGTATCTCATTGTTGTTTTGATTTGCATCTCTCTGATGATTAGTGATGATGAGCATTTTTTCATATGTTTTTTGGCCATTCGAATCTCTTCCTTGCTGAAGTTTCTGTTCATTTCTTCTCCCC
The DNA here is from genome assembly GCA_021461705.1 of Cryptotis parvus. Taxonomy (NCBI): domain Eukaryota; kingdom Metazoa; phylum Chordata; class Mammalia; order Eulipotyphla; family Soricidae; genus Cryptotis; species Cryptotis parvus. Next base: position 6,179 of record JAJIBD010028141.1, read on the forward strand.
ATTTTTTTGATGGGGTTGTTTGTTTTCTTCTTGTAAAGTTCTACCAGTGCCTGATATATCCTGGATATTAACCCCTTATCAGATGGGTATTGGGTGAATATTCTTTCCCATTCTGTGGACTGCTTTTGTATCTTAGTCACTGTTTCTTTTGAGGTGCAGAAGCTTTTTAGTTTCATGTAGTCCCATATGTTTATCTTTTCTTCTAGTTGCTTTGTTAGTGATGTTTCACCTTTGAAGATGCCTTTAGCTTCAATGTCGTGGAGGGTTTTTCCTATATTTTCTTCAATGTACTTTATGGATTCAAGTCTGATATTGAGATCTTTAATCCATTTTGATCTGATTTTTGTGCATGGTGTTAGACACAGGTCCAAATTCATTTTTTTACATGTCGCTGCCCAGTTTTCCCAACACCACTTGTTGAAGAGGCTTTCCTTACTCCATTTTAGACTCGTTGCACCTTTATCAAAGATTAAATGATCATGTGTTTGAGGTTGGTTGGTGTCAGTATACTCAATTCTATTCCATAGGTCCACAGGTCTGTTTTTATTCCAATACCATGCTGTTTTAATTACTACTGCCTTGTAGTACAGTTTGAAGTTGGGAAAGGTGATGCCTCCCATCTTCTTTTTCCCTGAGGATTGCTTTTAGCTATCCTTGGGGGTTTATTGTTCCATACAAATTTCAGGAGCGTTTGGTCAATTTCTTTGAAGAATGTCATGGGTATCCTTATAGGGACTGCATTGAATCTGTACAGAGCTCTAGGGAGTATTACCATTTTGACAATGTTGATTCTCCCCATCCATGAGCAGGGAATATGTTTCCATTTCCTTGTGTCCTCTTTTATCTCTTGGAGCAGTGTCTTGTAGTTTTCTTTGTACAGGTCCTTTACACACTTGGGTAGGTTGATTCCTAGGTATTTGATTTTCTGTGGCACAATTGTGAATGGAATTGTTTCCTTAATATCCCTTTCTTCTCTTTTTGTTATTTGTATATAGGAAAGCCACCGACTTTTGGGTGTTGATTTTGTATCCTGCCACTCTACTATATGCATCTATTGTTTCTAGGGGTTTTTTGGTAGAGAGTTTAGGGTTCTCTAGGTATAATATCATGTCATCTGCAAATAATGATAGCTTGACTTCTTCCTTGCCTATCTGGATGCCCTTGATGTCCTTTTCTTCTCTGATTGCTATGGCAAGTACTTCCAGTACTATATTGAATAAAAGGGGTGAGAGTGGGCAACCTTGTCTTGTCCCTGATCTCAGGGGGAAGGCTTTCAACTTTTCCCCATTGAGAATGATGCTCGCTGTGGGCTTTTGGTAGATGGCTGTAACTATCTTGAGGAAAGTCCCTTCAATTCCCATTTTCTGGAGGGTTTTAATCATGAACGGGTGCTGGATCTTGTCAAATGCTTTCTCTGCGTCTATTGATAGGATCATATGGTTTTTATTTTTTCTCTTATTGATATGATGTATTATGTTGATTGACTTGCGAATGTTGAACCATCCTTGCATTCCCGGGATGAATCCTACTTGGTCATGATGTATAATCTTCTTTGATGAGTCTTTGGATTCTGTTTGCTAGTATTTTGTTGAAGATCTTAGCATCCGTGTTCATCAGGGATATTGGTCTGTAGTTTTCTTTCTTTTGTGTTGTCTCTCCCTGCTTTGGGTATCAGGGTGATATGTGCCTCGTAGAAGCTGTTTGGGAGTGTTTCTGTTTCTTCTATTTCCTGGAAGAGCTTGAAAAGGACTGGCAGTAGGTCCTCCTTAAAGGTTTGGTAGAGTTCACTAGTGAATCCGTCTGGACCTGGGCTTTTGTGTTTGGGCAGACTTTTAATTACTGTTTCTATTTCCTCGATGGTGATAGGCTTATTCAGGTATTGGAGGTCTTCTTGTTTCAGCAGTGGGAGGTTATAGGACTTCAGGAATTGATCCATTTCTTCTAGATTCTCATGTTTCACGGCATACAGGCTCTCAAAGTAATCTCTGATGATCTTTTGGATTTCTGTGGTTTCTGTTGTGATGTCACCCTTTTTATTTCTGATTCTGTTTATTTGGGTTCTCTCTTTCCCTGCCCTTACAAGTCTTGCCAATGGTTTGTCAATCTTGTTTATTTTTTCAAAAAACCAGCTCTTGGTTTCATTAATCTTTTGGATTGTTTTTTTGGTTTCCAACTCATTGATTTCCTCTCTAAGTTTTATTATTTCCTTTTTTCTGCCTGGGTTGGGCTCCTTTTGTTGGTCTTTTTTCTAATGTCTTCAGCTGTGTAGTCAGGTTATTTATGTGGGCCCTTTCTTGTTTCCTGATGAATGCTTGCAGAGCTATAAACTTCCCTCTTAACACGGCTTTTGCCGTGTCCCACAAGTTCTTATAGTTGGTGTCTTCATTTTCATTTGTTTCCAGAAATCTTTGGATTTCCTGTTTGATTTCTTCTATGACCCATTTGTTGTTCAGGAGTGAGCTGTTCAGTTTCCAGGTGTTTGGTTTGACTCCCTGTTTCTGTGTACGGTTAACTTCCATTTTCAGTGCATCATGGTCTGAAAAGATAGCTGACACAATTTCTATCTTTTTTTATTTTATTGAGGTATGCTTTGTGGCTCAGCATGTGGTCTATCTTGGAGAATGTTCCATGTGCACTAGAGAAAAATGTGTATTCAGCTTTTTTGGCATGAAAAGCCCTGTATATATCCACTAGCTCTCTTTCTTCCATTTCTTCCTTGAGGGCCAATATTTCCTTGGTGAGTTTCAGTCTTGTTGATCTATCCATCGTTGATAGAGCAGTGTTGAAGTCTCCAACTATTATTGTGCTACTGTTAATGTCTTCTTTGAGGTCTCTTAGCAGTTGTTTTATATATTTTGCTGGCCCCTCGTTGGGTGCATATATGTTTAGTAGTGTAATTTCTTCCTGGTGTACATACCCCTTAAGTAATAAGAAATGGCCTTCATTGTCCCTTCTAACCTTTTTCAGCCTGAAGTCTATATTATCTGATACTAATATGGCCACACCAGCCTTTTTGGAGGAGTTGTTTGCATGGAGAATGGTCTTCCACCCTTTGACTTTGAGTCTGTGTTTGTTCTGATTATTCAGATGCGTTTCTTGTAGACAGCAGAATGTTCGGTTCAATTTTTTAATCCATTTTGTTACTCTGTGTCTCTTAATTGGTGCATTTAGACCATTGACATTGAGAGAGATTATTGTCATCGGATTTTGTGTCATCTTTCTGTTTGTGCTTGTTGTGCTTATGGGTTTGGTCATATTACAGTAGACCCTTCAGTCCTTCTTTTAAGGTTGGTTTTGAGTCCATGAAGTTCCTGAGTTGTTGCTTATCCATGAAGTTGTATATCTTTCCTTCATATCTGAATGTGAGTCTGGCCGGGTAAAGAATTCTTGGTGAGGCCTGCAGTTCATTGAGCCTTTTCACAATATCCCACCATTGTTTTTGGGCTCGGAGTGTTTCATCAGAGAAGTCTGCTGTAAATCTTAGAGATGTTCCTTTGTATGTGATTTCCTTCTTTGATCTTGCTGCTTTCAGTATTCTATCTCTATCTATAGTTTTTGTCATTTTAATTAAGATGTGTCTTGGAGTATTCTTGTTGGGGTTTCTTTTAGCTGGTATCCCACGGGCCTCCTGGATCTTGAGGCAAGCGTTCTTTAGTTCCGGGAACTTCTCAGCAATGATGGCTTTGACAGTTTCTTCTTCATCAGGGTTTTCTTCTTGGCCTTCTGGGACCCCAATGATCCATATGTTGTTTCTTCTGGCTTCATCCCGATTATCTCTTGTTGTCTGTTCGGTAATTGTGAGTCTTTTTTTTCTATCTTCTGGTGTTGTGTAGCGAATCTTTGGAACTTATCCTCGAGATCACTAACTCTTTCTTCAGTAGCTATTATTCTGCTATGCTGGCTTTCCATTGTGTTTTTCATTTCATTTACCTCATTTTTAATAACTGTCATTTCCATTTGCATTTTCCTCACTTCTTCTATCATGTCCTCTTGTATTTTATTGAGTTTGCATTCCATTGCTTCTTTGAATTCCTTATGAATTCTTAACATTTCTTTCCGAAATTCCTTATCAGAGAGGTTATACAACTCATTGGTATTGCTTGGCTCATCTGGACTAGTGACTTCACTCACAGAGCTTGATGGAATTTTGCGTTGCTTTACCATTATGACTATTGTAGGTTGCAAATATGGGGTCTTGGGGGACTAGATAGTACAGTTAGTAGGTGTCTGGTCTGTTTGCAGAGTTTGGGTGGGCAGCAAGGATGTAGGAACCAAGGTTCACTGGTACCTCATGCAAGATAGGTAGTAAGAGGGTTGCACGGACGCGCTAGCGTCCGCGTGGTTTTGAGTTTTGGGATGTTCCTGGAAGCGCAGGGCCCAAAAAGTGCCCGGGTGAAACCAAGGCAGTTTGCCTTGGTTTCCGTTGATGGAGTTTCCGCTCTTCCCTGGGGCAACTTGGTTCCGTGGAGACCCAGGGGTCACACACACACCTGTGGGGGAGACTGCCGCTGTGGGGGGAGACTGCCACTGGTCCCGGAAGCACAGGGCCCAAAGGGTCCGTGGTGAAACCAAGTCAGTTTGCCTTGGTTCCCATTGATGGAGTTTCCGCTCTTCCCTGGGGCAACTTGGGTCCGTGGAGACGCAGGGGGTCACACACACACCTGTGGGGGAGACTGCCTCTGTGGGGGGAGACTGCCGCTGTGGGGGAGACTGCCGCTGGTCCCGGAAGCACCTGTGCAATAGTCCATTAAAAAGCTGTTCGTGGTTGAGTTGAAGTCAGTTTTCCAACATCCATCTCTTCACCACTGCACATTTCCCAACACTGATGTGCCCTGTTTCCCTTCCACCTCCCTCACAACCTGCCTCTGTGGCAGGCACTTCTCTCTCTCTCTCTCTCTCTCTCTCTCTCTCTCTCTCTCTCTCTCTCTCTCCCTCTCTCTCCTTTTGTGTTTTGCAAAATAAGATACTGAAGGGTTGGGAGACTGGAGTGATAGTCTAGTGGGGAGGGCATTTGTCTTGCATGCAGCTGATCCGGGTTCAATCCCCGGCATCACATAATGATCCCCTGAGCACTACCAGGTGTGATTCCTGAGTGCAGAGCCAGGAGTAACCCCCTGAGCCCGGGTGTGACCAAAAAGAAAAACAAAGACACTGAAGGGTTATTATGTATATTCCTTTAACCTACTTTTTAAGACTTAGTTCTAGAATAGCATTACCATTTACAACTATTATTGTCAAACTTGTCCCTTCTCTAACTTACCTATCCTCCACTCCCCACACATTTGTGGTGAATTCCTATCCTTGACAAGTCCTCCTAGCTGATGCCCAGTCTTTTGTAGGGGCATACTCAGCTGAGTTTGGGGGTCTGAGGTCACTCTCCATGGGGATTCAGCCTGGGGTACACAGGAGCCACCAGGACATAACCGACTATGTTGGTGTGAGGGGGCTGGTCATACAGGGGATCAGACTCCAGCCTGCTCATGCTAGCTGAGCATTTATTTTTTCAGTTTCATATTCCAAATTGAGAATCTGTTATACTCCAGTCGTTCTAATGCTGACGACCCATTAACATACCTGTTATTTAAAAGGAGACTTTAATAAAAAGCATCAAAAGACTGAAAAGACACAAAAGCAACTGAACAGTAAAACTGCAGGAAGCACCTGACTGGTGATCAAAGAAAAGGGGATGAGACGATCAGAGTCTCAGTGTTTGAAGGGGAAGTTCTGGGAGCATGAAAAATGTTAAAAATGTCACCTTTGTTCGTATTAGAGTGATGAACCATCACTGGGATGATACTTGCAGATGTGGGTGGCAAATCAGCAAGGAATCCAGTTCTTCCTCTCAGTCTCTCTTTACCATCCCTGCTTCCAGATAATGTATATGAGCAAGAGAGAAAGGTGATTTTCAGTATTGAAAAGCAGAGCACAGAGTAGTGGTTCCATAATGAAAAACAGTAAGTGGATAAAAGGATATATATATGTTATATATCATATATATATATATATATATATATATAGTGAATGGACATAATTTCTAGGACTTCGCTATTACCAGTCCTGCTATGCTAAGCATTGCTTTATAGTTTGCATTTTTAAGATTTCAGACCCCTGTTTATGGAATCTGAAAATAGTTCAAGACTATAAGATAGAAAATACAAATAAACTGATTTAAAAATATGCACATGACACAAATAGACATTGTATTTTTCCAAAGAAGACACACAGATGGCCAGTGGGTACTTGGGAAAAATGTTCAACCGCACTACTCATGGGGAAATACAAATTTGAAACACACTGAATTGCATCATGATTATTATCAAAAGGCAAAAGATGTCAGTGATGGTGTTTAAGGTAAAACTGTAAGCTGCTACAGTTGTTACAGAAAACAGTATTTGAGGTACTAACCCTCCCTAAATTAAGACTGAATCTAACATTTCATCATCAGTCTCACTTCTGGATAGAAAACTGAAGGAGGAATGAAATACTTTCTCCAGTAGATATTTACACTTCCATGCTTATTGCAGCATTATTCATAATAGACAATAATAAAATACCCTAGGTGTTCATTTACATATGGATGAACAGAGACGTGGTACAGTGAAGTAAGCAGTCAAGGAAAGTGAGCTGTTATTTGCAATCACATGGATGGACCTGCTGGGCATTATGTTCATTAAAAGAAATCAGAAAAAATACAATCCTGTATGTGAAATCTAAAATATGGAACTCATAAAAACTAGGGTCAAGCAGAGGTTACCAGGGTCTGGGAGGGGAGTGGTAGGGAGATGTTTGTCAAACTCTCCATTGTAATATGCATAAGTTTTGAATTCAACATGATAAGTACTGTGACTAATGCTGTACTGTAGACCTGAAATTAGACAAAAGGAATATATCTTAAGTGTCCCATGTGAGGCGACAGATGTGCCTATTGATTGGAATAATTAGCTGATACTATTTGTATATATTATCTTATGTTTCCAGCTTTCAAAACAATTAATTACGTTGTACAACTGAATAAGATATGAGAGTTAAGGGGACAGAAGCAATATTCAAGTAGTTAATGACCAGTATTTTCCAAGCTGATAAAAAAAATCAAAGATAGTGCCAAATAACCTTCAACACTTTTACAATTTACTCTTCTATCCATAAAAGTTCTATAAAAATGGTTGACTCCCATCATTTAGCACAATAATGGATTTATTGTAAAATTTTAAAAAAGCCAATCATCGATCTAATAAGTTAAACATGCAACTTTGATTTCCATTTTTAAACTAGGATGAAATCAATATTTTTATGTTTGTCATCTATATTTCTGTGAATGGGCTGTTTCATAGTTCAGAGGATTTAAACTTTTAAGAAGCTGAACATGTCAGTGTACTTTTATGGTTCTTTTGTTTGGGGTCCTGTTCATAAAGACTGTTTCTGTTGCAAGATCAAGGAGTGCAGCCCTTTGGGGGGAAACACACAGTCATACAAAAGTCTCTCTCACGAGCCATTGGCAACTGTCTTCCCTGACCCTGACCCTGTTCCTCTCAGAAGTATTTTTAAAGAGCATGTAAATTGGAAAGTGCTCCTATCTCCGGAGTAAAGTTGGGACCTTGATGGAAATATTAGGCTCCTGAGGGTATGATTGTCTGTGTTTGCTGTTTTGATAATAGTTGCCAGAGTTGAAGGCCATTTGTGAACTCAGTAGAACAAGAGTTTGAATGCTGGCAGAGAATCTTAGGGATTTTCAATTCCTAGATAAGTTTTCCTGTTCAGCAGCCTGATCAAGGAATGCAGGAAACTGGACTGCTTAGAAATATTAACAGCCTAGTTATATGTAACCTTTTATTTTCAAAGATTAAAAACCTTGCTCAATATGCTTTTTGCTCAAAGGAACCATATTTCAGATATCAAGCCAAAGATAGGTTTGTGTGAAAATGTCATGGGGTCAGTCATGTGGAGAGAAATAGTCCTCTGTTTCTTACTTAATACCTATACAAACAAACAGTCAGATTGAATTTTATAATACTTTCTTTGTAAAAGTGTTATCATGAGTATTTTGTGGTAGGATTAAAGACCCAGCTCATCCAAAGGAAAAATGAGATATGACATACATGAAAAGCTGTAACATAACTGTGTTAAGGTGGTTTGTGATATTACTGGGCAGTTTCATAAAAATTATTACTTGAGGGCCACAACAGTTGTACTGGGGATGTGACATGTGGCACTAAGAATCAAACTCAGTCTAGCATTTGCATATGCTCTAACCCTTGAGCCACATCCCCAGCCCCACTCAGTTTTTATATCCATGGATTTCTTTCTGTTTGCTTTGACACAGATGGACTCAAATTCAGAGGTATGTACGGTAGTGCAGGGGCCTCGGGTCATATTATGCCAGCAATATCTTCAGGAACCTGGTGATGTTTTTCAGATTAAAGATCTTCTCAGGGAAAACAGAAAGAGATATGAAAATAGGCAAAGGATCATCCTGCTAAGATGGACTCATCGAATCCATACAACACCAGAGAGTTGGGTCTATTAAATGGCTGGTTAAGGACAGAACCACTGCTTGGGGGAGTTCATACGCCCTTACTGCACAGGTTAGCAGAAAACTCGATGTAAGAGCTATGCATTGAGATAGTTACAATAATAGATTTTGTGATTCTTAAAAATCCTTCGTCTGGCCCTGATTCTAGGGTATTCTCCCTGCTCATTGGCCCTCACTTGGAAATTGTTTCCTGGATATTTATCACAAAAGCATTACAAACAGGTTGGTTTCAACAGCAGATGTGTGTTGGCTTGTACTTTGGGAGGCTGAAAGGCATAAGTCTGATTGGTCTGGACTGGATTACTTCCCTGGGCTGGGATGTAATGGTATGTTTTAGGTTTCTCTCCTGGGATTTTGGGATGGCTTTTTAAAGATTCACATAGCGTTTTCATTGTATGTGTGACTATATCCAGATTTCCTTTTTTTTTAAATAAGGACACTACTTACTTTGAACTAAGGTCCACTCTCATTCCACCCCTCCTTTTTTTCTTTAGTGATCTATTATTTTTATTTTTAGTTAAAATGTATTATAACACTGTGATTTAACAAATTTATCATAATACAATTATTTCATGATTAAATATTCAACACCAATTTCACCACCAGCGTGACCTTCCCTTTACCGACGTCCCCAGTTTCCTACCCATACTCCTACCTGCCCCTAATGGAAGAAATGGATCCTACCTGCCCCCTTAGCAGGCATAAGCACAAACAAGTTTACTTCATATTATTTGTTATTTCACAAAGGTGTCTGAACACTCATAGGGCAGGCTGGTGCTAATTGAAACTTCTGTATTGTTTTCTGTTTATTGAGCTTGGTAGTCTCCTACACAACTTGCACCTCAGATTTTCTGTGATCCTATTGTGTTGGCAGCTATGAAATTTAGAGGTGTTGCATAACCACATATGCTGCTGTGTGGTTCAGAAACTACAGAGTTGGAAAAGTTTGGTGGCTTGGCACTTGATGAGGTTCAGTTGTGGAGCTGGCCCATTTCTGTGTCAGAGGGGGTCAGGTGTGGCTACGGGCTGCTGTGCCTTCAGACAGAAAAGACAATCAGCCTACCCTCATTTCAGAAGGCCCCAGAGCTCTCACCCAGACTTATCTGCTTGGGAAGATACAGTAGTATCTTGTTCTTTTAGAGTTGTGGAGATGGACTGTTTCTCTGCCAGAATGGTAACAGTGAAGCAGCCCCTTCTCATAGCATCTTCCTACCTTTATTACTTGTATACAAACCTCATTTCCAAATAAGGCCTCACTCTGAGATACGGCGCCAGGATTTTCCATGACTTTTGGTGCATGGGAGGGGTACATTTCAACCCTTAACACATGAATAAAAACTATCACTATTACTATCTTCCTGTTGATCATATATTTGCTAGAGCAGGCACCAGTAATATCTCCATATGTCCTGTGTCATGCTAGTAGAACCCAAAGTCATCCGCTTTCTCCAGGAACATAAAGAGCCTCAAACCATTATATTAGGTCATGGGAATGACCTAATATAAATGTTACTGGTATTTGGCATATCAAATACGACACGAGCAGCTTGCCAGGCTTGCTGTGCAGGTGGCATACAGTTGTAGTCACCTCTGAATAAAGCATTTATTGATGAACCGGCGTGGCCACGCGAGCCGGGCTGTGATAGTCTGGTCTGCTGGGTGGAGTTGTGACGAGAGGGAAGTCCGATGTAGAAGATGGCGCCCCCATGGAGTCGGGGGTCGTCTGGCTTGTTGTGAGGCTCTGCTGGGGTGGCAGAATAAAAACTAGGCCATAGAAAATGGTAGAGCTTGTAAATTCTTGAAATTACCCAGGCTGGTAATTATTTCAAAATTTTCTGGTATTGTTTTCTAGTTTTCCATAATATTCTATTACTGTTGCTTTGTAACAAAGTACCTGGGCGGATTTGCTGTGATCTTATTGTGCTGGAAGCTATGACAATTGAAGGTGTTGCGCTAAGATGTTGCCTAAACTGTACAATTTTAATGTGATCACAGATTCTGTGGTCAGGGTTTGGATGAGTTAAGACACAGCCTTGTCTCTGCAGAGTCTTGTTTAGGAAGACTGTAATTGGGGTCATCAGGGGCTGAAGTATGTACTGGTAGCGTTATAAATCTGGAGATAGTCAAATCCATTGGCTTTGCCTGGTGGTTGAAATCATTCGTCATCTACAGTGTCAACCAGAGTATCACTCAGTTGCTGTCACATGTCCTAGGCTTTCTCAAAGGATGGCCAACCCACAGTGGCATGGTGGGGAAGTGGGGCAGCAAGTAAGTGTGAAGGGATGCATCACCCTTGTTGGCCAGAAGTGTCACTTCTGCCACTTCTATTTGGTCAAGTGTAGGTCCACATACACTGTGTGCACTCAGAATTTGAAGAACTTGGATGGAGGCCCGACCTGTATCTCTCCTAAGAGAATTTAAAAAACAAAGCAAAACAGAACAAAAACCTTAATCAACTGAAGGAAGTCTAAGTTATGGGACTCTTATAAAAGACATTCTTATTGAAAGACAAGCTTGTGCTTTGGGAAGAAACAGAGAGCAGACTGCAGAGGGGGTGTGGGGTGGAGGCTGTGGGGCGGGGAGGTGCTCGGTGGGTTCACGGACTCGGTCATGTGCGTGTTCCCCCAAAGGGGAATTGTCTTTTTAAATTAATCTTCCATTGCTCAATACCCACTAGGATTCCAGATAATTAAAAAGTAAAATCCCAGTACGATTATTTTTTATCAACAGTATGACATGAAGAGCAGCAAGTATAAGTCAGTTTTTCTATTTCCCCTTACTCCCTTTCTATGGTGCTGTGGATCAAATTTGGGGACATGGGACCTACCCGGGAGCCATTTCCATGACTCCTGTGTTTTATGAGTCATCCAAATGGTTGCCCTGGGAATGAAGTTATGACCCCTAAGTAAACCAGGGTATCATCTAGGCTTGTAATTGTGCTGTGTGCAGGATGGGCAGGCTTTACTGTCAATATAATTCCCGCTTCTATTGATGCCTTGGCTCTTATATCTGCTTTAATATGTGATGATGAAGTCATTTACTCAAACTAGGTTCTTTGGTGCATGGTGGTTTATTTGTTCATTCTTTTCTCTCAAATCGTTCTTTTTTATTTTCTTTTTTTAGTTGAAATCCTGAGATACACAGTTGGATGTCTCCTTGTTTTCTGGTACCTGAAATCACAAGAAAGTCTCTTTTAGCAAATACAAATTCACATCAAATGGAAGATGGAAGCTTATGAGTCTTAATCCAAGTTAGGGCTCTCCTGTCTGCCTCTCAGACTAGGCTAATCAGGCTCAGGAGAAGCAATTTTCTGATTCTTATTCATTTCCTCTTCTTGGTGATTCCCTTCTACTACTTCAGAGAAGGACAGGAGGCAGGAAAGGCTTTCTTTGCTGTCATTGCATTGGCCCTGCACTTGTTCTAGAACATTTGATACATTTTTTAAAAGCCGCAATAATTATTTATCATTTATCACTAATCCACATTCAGAAGTTCTTTTCAGGAGTTTCAGGAGTATTTATTTCAGAGCCAACAGAGGTTGCCTGGCATTTCAAGAAGTTTGTGAAAGTGCCTGTCATAGAGGCAGGCTGGGGGAGGGGAGAGGGAAGCAAGGGGACATTGGTGGTGGGAAGTGGGCACTGGTGGAGGGATGGGTGCTGGAACACTGTATGACTGAAACTCAAACACGAATATCTTTGTAATTGTATATCTCACAGTTGTATAATAAAAAAATTAAAAAATACACGCAACATACAAGAAAGGGGAAAAAACAGAGGTTTGTAGAGAAGAAACTTCTCATAACAGGAGCAGTCTTGGAGTTTTGAGAAACCCATGTGCTCTCTAGAGCCCAATTATTGTCTTATCTCCTATATTTAGCTATTCCCAGTATGGTGCTGGGGCCCATTTATGGAATCAAATCCTCTCGTAGTCTTCCCCACAGATGGGGAAGACTACCTCCTTATCTACCTCCTTAAAATAAATAAAATCCTAGTTTGTTCATTTGAATTGGTAATTCTGTAGAGCCTAGCACTTGCCATTCTTTGAAGTAATCCCTCCCCTCCATGAATACCTGAGAACAAGGAGGAACCAGGAATGGGGGCCTGAACTGGTCTTTCTCCTTCCCAAATCACCCAGGTCAATTTGGCCGGTCCTCTGAGGGAAAGAAACCCACCCAGAACTGGACTGAGACAGAAGTTTTTAAATTAGTAGTAAAAGAGGCAAGACATTAATAATTGGGCTTTGACTGTGGAATCCACTCAAAATCTTTCTGGGAGAGTGTGAAGAGCATGATTTAAATGAGAATAAATGAAAGTGGCTTCATCTGGACTCTGCATTAACTTAAGAACATTTGATAAATTGTTTAAATGTTGCAGTTATCATTTATAAGATTTGCAGAGGCAGGGTGGGGTTGGAATTGAAATATACCAGGTTGGATACTAAGTTTTATAATATTTCTGGGAACTTGAAATTTAAATTCACTCTGTAAGTTATCTAGAATTATGGTGTTTGGAGAAAATAGACACTTTGGTTAGTTGAGAGAAGTTGTCTGTGGCTGCATATTAGTTTTTAATTGATAACTGCCCTGTTGAACATTCTTAGTCTCATAATATGGAGAGTTTTTGTTGTGGAAAGCTCATTGTTGGCCAAAGGACTGTGGCGCTACTTTGCTTAGAATGTTTTCTCTTGGCTCTTCACTTAAGCAACCCCAGTAAAATCTCAGATTGCATATTCCTTCTTAGAGATTTTTTTTTCCCTGATCCCTGGCTAACTTGGGTGCCCCTTTTCTGTAATCACATATTCCCTTTTCTCTTTTTTTAGCTCAGTATAGCTCCTAATTATAGATTTTTTTTTGTCTCATACCTCTTCATCTACCTAATTAATGATAGTTCTCAGTGAGGCTCAGACTGTCATTGTTCCATGAATAGCTATTTAAGTAAAACTACTGTGATGTCTGCAAAGTGGAGGCTGTTTGTGAATATGTTTGTGAATCAGTTCTTTAATCACAACACTTCTTGATTATGCTACAATTTCCCTAGTGCTTCTGAAGGAGTTTTTAGGTGGGGACTGAAAGGCTGGGCAGAACCACTGTGACTCCATCTTGAAGCACTAGACTCCGTATTGTGCCCTAGGGTCATGAGTTTATAACCTAGTAAGAAAAACATTCCAGGCCTGAAGGGCAAAATGTAAAATGCACAGATAACATGGCTGATTCAAGTAAATATATGAAATCAAGTCTGACCTAGTTTTTATTTTATAAAAGGCATAGAACAGGATAAGCTAACAAGCTAACTACTGGCAGCCCAAATTGCTTCTGAACTTTTTGCTTTGGCTTAGATAAGAACAGGCCCTCAGAGTATAAAATGCAAAGACTTCAATGGCTCGGGGTGTTCCAGGTCTCTAAGGCTTGTGAACTCTCAGCCCTCAGCACTGAGTCTCTAATGCTGGAACTTTTACTTTTCTGCTGGCTCCAAGTCACTCTCCTTGACCTGTGGGCACTCGGTGCTGACAGGTCTCATTGGAGTCTCACTGGAGTCTCTTTGGCTCAAGGGTGACTAGTAAACTTTATGCTTACATTTCCTGCTTCTGGAGAGTCTGTGTCGAGCAACGACTTTACAGGGATGGTTGAGAAAGAGTGCCAGGCAGCTAAAAGTGAGAGAAAAAAATAATTCAGAGAAATGAATAACTGGGCACTTTCAATTTTGGTGAGATGGAAGGAAAAATCAGAGGATAGAAAAAAGGGCTTGGAATTTGATGTTTACAGAAATTCTTCAGGTAGCCCCAGAGACTATGAACTGAATACTAAATGTGAAGCAGGTTTCTTATGCTTCCAGGTTTTGCTTCTCTGAGAAGCCAAATGGATACACAGAAAATGAGCTTTGTTCAAAAGAAAAAGCAGTGAGGGACTGGGGCAACAGTACAGTGAGCAGCGTGCTTGCCTTGCACACAGCTGAGTTGGTTTGATCCTCAGCCCCAGATGGTCCCTTATAACCTACTAGGAGTGATCCATGAGCACCGCCCGAGTGTGCCTCCCCCAACCCTCCTCACTCCTCCCCCAAATAATGCTTGGACAGCAGTCACATGCTATAATATAAGAAATGTTAAGAAATATCCCCAGAGTGAAATATCCACCAGTAGGCACTGGTGGAGGGGACGAGTGCTAGAAAAATGTATGACTCAAACCCAATCATGAACATCTTTTTAATTGTATGTCACATGGTGTTATAATAAAAAATTAATTAAAAAATTAAATGGACTGCTAAATTAAATAAATAACCTGATCCAAATAATTAAAAAAAAGACATATCCCAGAAAGGAATAATTAAAAAAGCCAAACTTCAGTGTTAAAAAGTTACTTAGCATTGCATTACAAAGCATGTCAGCACCACTGTTGTTAAACCCTGTAATAGAAACAGAAATATTCCACCTTCCTGGAGTGACTTGGAAGACTGTTACTTAGGATCTGGCACCCCTGAAACAGCACCTCATGAATGTTCAGGGAGGCAGCTAATTGACTCTTTGGGAGGGGGTGGGGATCAGGTAGAAAGGAGGGTTAGAATCAAGGCATGTAAGGTTGCAGGGAGGAAGAGTTGCTTATTTCCACCCACAAGTGAGCCAGTTGCCAGATGTCAGCTCACCAGCCAGATTCCAGAGGAAGAGGCTACTGACCTTTTCTTGCTCACTGCCATTGGACTTTTACAATTCAGAAACAAAAAGTTGAATGTTCCGGTTGCTTTTGGCAGAGGCCCAGGTAGAGGCTCGCCATCCATAGCGTGCAGGGCCTCGGGCATCTTTAACAGATGTGTCCCCAGATGCCCTTTCTGGTAATGACAAGTAACAGGGCTGGTAACCTAACTCTGAGCTCTCCTCCTGTGCACGGGAAAGGAGCTCAGAGCTTCTGGAGGGATTAATGCATTTAATCTGCATTAGACAATTTCATATGCAGGTGTTAATATCTCCATTTAATGGGTGATAAAACTGATGCTTAGAGAAGCAAAGGCCTAGTGCTTCCACAGCTGATAAACTATGGAGACAGAGTCCAGATCTGGATCTCGGCAATTTGACTTCAGTAATTTGGACTGTGCCTCTTTGTCTTATTTTGTTTCTTGCCTTTATTTTTTTTTTTACTTTTTTTTTAAGTATTTAATTATACCACCGTGAGATATACAAATAAAAAGATATACAATTAAAAAAGTTCATGTTTGGGTTTCGGTCATACAGTGTTTCAGCACCCGTCCCTCCACCAGTGCCCATCTCCCACCACCAACGTCCCCGGTTCCCTCCCCCCCTTCCCCAGCCCTGCTCCATGGCAGGTTCTTTATTTCTTTGCCTTTCTCTCTTTCTCTTTTCCTTCCCTTCCAGACTATGGATTACAGAACATACATTAAAAAGGTTGTCATGTGAATCCTTTTTGCCTCCTATTTAATGCTCAGTTCTAGGTTGGCATTAGTACCCTCGACTATTATTAGCATGCACAAAAATCAGATCAAAATGTTTCTTGCCTTTAGACTGACTGTGATCAGGGCTTCATCAAGCTCGGTGCTCAGGGAGGCATGGCTGGTTAAACTATCTGTTGTACTGACTCTCTGGCCTTGGATAGCCCCTCAGTGAGGGGTCTGCAGAGGGTTCTCCCTCCCTGGCGATTGCAGTATATGGATAGACTGCAAAACTCATACAAATCTCAGCCCTGTGTGGCTGGCGTGGGGGACTGTAAGAGAGCTGCTTGCTGGAGGTACATTAACAGCCCCCAGTGCTTGCTCTCCATATACAAAACACTCATGGCGGAGGATCCATCACCTACTCCAGCCTCCTGAATCTGATGATCAGGCTTTTGGGTTGCTACTAGGTTCATGTTGTTCCTTGGTTTTCTGAAAGGGCAGAAGCTGGTAAATGGCACCTCTGGTCCGCTTTCTGCCTGTCCCACAGAGTAAAGCCTGGGGGCAGGAGACTCAGGCAGGGTTCTAGCCCCTATCTCTCTGAAACTTCACATTGGACTCAAATCTCCTGAGAATGACTCTTGACCTGTCAGCTTCCAAGTATTTTTTTCTGAAACATTAATGCAGTAGGTTCGGGAAGTCTTAACTTACATATACTTCTGTGCCAAAAGTTTTTAAGCTGAGTATAAATAATTAAGTATTTGTTTGGAGTGGGAATAAATATCTATTCAACTTGTTATTATTATAATAAAAAATACCCGGAAATCCTCTATTTTCCTATTGCAATCATTTTTCTTTTCTTTTTTGGTAATCCTAAATATTTGAAAGAGGTTATTATGAGAATCCATTATATAAATGAATCCTTCCCTTCTGCGATCTATATGAAGTGTAAACAGTCAAAGATGATTCTAGGGCCTGGAGGAATAGTGCCAGGGCTCAGAGTGCATCTCGGTGACAGGGGTTAATTCCTCAGGTTCAGAGACCTACATGTTCCAAGTGTGACGGTGGGGACCCTGATACCTGGCCACAGTGCAATCAGGTCTGTGTAAGCACCACAAGAAGAGTTTCAACCCTTCTTCCTCCTCCTCCAGTGAACAACACTGCAGTTCCAGAGATGTGTAAGCATCACGCCCAGAGCTTTGACCTCTAGTGAGAATGAATGTAGGCACCTCAGCAAACCCATTGAGCAGAACAACCATGAGTTATGTGGACCAGAGAGGTGGCCTGAGCAAATGGGCTGAGAAGGGAGCATGTAAGCAGGTGGTCCAAATTGGATCCCCAGCACTGCATGATCTCCTGAGCATGTGAGGAGTGATCCCTAAGCCCTGAGCTAGGAGTAGAGACTGACACCACTGGGTATGGCCCCAAGCCCTAAACAAAATCCTCAACCGTGTTCCTCAGCCAGGTGCATGAGCCCATCAAAAGTGTGCAAGCAGAGTAGTGCAAACTGCCACGGGTACCACAGCTGAGCATTTGAGCATCACTGCCTTATGTTGCCTGCCAAGGAGGCGCACCACTAACTAAGCAAGCACACTACAGCCAGGTGTATGTGCAGTCCCATTACAGCGCCAGCAACCTAAACCTTAATGTTGATGTGAGTAGAGCACCCACAGAGAAGTCTCCACAGACCACTTTGGGGGAATAGCTCTGCTTTATTAGGTGAAACAGGGATATTTAAGTTGGGGAAAGCTAGGGTGGGAACTCTGTCAGCCAATCAGGTAGTAGGGTGGGAATTCTATTAGCCAATCAGGTAGGGTGAAATGAGGGATTAAGGCAGGGTGTGTGCTGAATCCAAACCAGGTCAGGTGGTACTTCTGTACAGCATATGTGTGTAGCTATAGTAACAACACAGAAGGGAGGGGAGAATAAGAAAACTAAAAATACAAAGAGAATGACAACAACCACAGAAAAAAAGTAAACCACGTAATTCCAACTGGAATGATGGACTTGCAAATGATGGACCACAGAAGAATCTGGATAAGTTATTTTATTTTATTTTTTATTGTTGCTTTTTTGGGTCACACCTGGCGTTGCTCAGGAGTTACTCCTGGCTCTGCACTCAGGAATTACTCTGACAGTGCTTGGGAACCATATGGTGATCGAACCCAGGTTGGCTACGTGCAAGGCAAACGTCCTGCCCGCTGTACTGTTACTCCAGCCTGGACAAATAATTTAAATATGTAAAATATTAATTATTTTAAAAAATGAAGATATTGTCTGTCAAGTACTTGATTCTGAAGTCTGGTGAAATTGAGTGGGGATGAGGTTCTATCCTTTCTGGAGTTAAGGCTACAGCAGGGAGAGTGCCCAGGCTTCCAGAGCCGCCCGTTGCTAGCAGTCTCCCGCTCTGCTAAACGAAGGTCAATTGGACCCAATGATAGCGACAGAGTCACGAATGCCAACCCCCATCGGTTAATGTGGAAGTCGAGCCCAGAAGCCCTGGACTGTCCATTCCTGGTCTGTTCCTGAAAGTCACCTTGTCTCATTCAGAAGGTCAGGACTGAGTATACAGAAGCAGAGGTACTGCCAGTACCTGCAAGCCCTGGGCGATAACCGAGGGAGGAAGATGAAGCCTCTGCACCACCAGCAGAGCTCAGGGAGCCGTAAGTGAAAGGGAATGTGTGTAAAAACAGATTCTCAAAGACTATGGCCTCAGGCTGAAGGCAGAACAAGTGTATGCCCCTCTCGGCTGGATGGCTGAGGTTTCAGATCTTGGGAAGAAAACACAAAAGGCCAAGAAGGGAAATCATCGAGAGTCCAGGAGCAAGAGGCTGGGGAATGCAGCCCTTCTCTCGCCTGGACGTAGACACTTCCCAACCACATCCATCCCCTGTTCACTCAGACAAGATTTTGTTTTACTGCAGGAGTAGCCGCTTTCCATAGCAAGGACAGTGGTCAAAGAGCATACTGGGGAGGTGGCCTCAGCCTCCTGCCTCCCAGACCCCCTATCACTGTTTCCCGCCATCAGTATCTCAGAACCCTGTGGTTTCTGTTTCCTCAAGAAGCACCATTACTAGCTTCTCCTGGGCTCCAAATCTCTGCCTCCCTGTACGTCCAGTGACATGAAAGCAGCTGTTAGGGTCTAAAGGCCTGCAAAGTGCTAATCTCACCAGCATCATGGGCAGATACTTCCCTTCCAGAACTGGATCCCGAGAAAAACTAGGCACAGTTCTCCCTCTGCGCCCATCCTTCTGCTTTTGATGAAACAGAAACCTTGAACTTCCTGAGTGAAAATGCCTCTTCATATTGGTTTTTCCTCTCTGATGTGGCCATGCTGGACTGGATGTTAGGTGTACACTTGGTCCTGTGTGCAGTGTCTTGGAAAAACCATGCTCAGTGGCCCTATCTACTGGCTTTGGCCATCTCTTAAAGAAGACTTCTTACAGTATTTAAGTATTATTTTGAAAACAGGAAGTTAAAGGAAACTTCACTTTTGTCTTGGACAAATGTGGATCCTTCTTGACCCTTGTTCATTAAGTTGCACGTGTCAGGATGATTTTAGGGGCCTGGGTGGACTTCTCTGTGACAGTTCTATGGGGCACAGTGATTAAGGCCCAGGAAACTTAGAGCCCCCACTCCCCAATTTAGCATTAAGTTCAGAGGGAACAAATGACTGCAATGAAACATGTAACAGTTAAGGCATCCTGGAACATGTGAATCTGTCTAGCAAAGCCTCCATAAAGAAGGCACGGAGTGCATTTCTCCACAGTGCCCAGGGAGGATGGAGGTGTATGTCCCCAAGGGAGAAAAGTGTGTTAAGTCCCATGAAAAACCGTGAATACACTGAAAGTAGCTGGTTGATTCACGGTGAGTAAATATTTCTCAACTCTCAGCCTTACTGTACATTCTTAAGTTTTTTACATCTGTGGGTTTGAAATTCTGTATAACAATAATAATTCTGAGCCTTGGACAAGAAATAGCCCTGAATGTATCTCATGTAGTGTATTAGTTTTTGTCTCGAGATTTCTCTTTTTTTTATTTTTATTTTTTTAATATATTTTATTATACCACCATGAGATAAACAATTACAAAAATGTTCATGTTTGGGTTTCGGCCATACAGTGTTCCAGCACCCATCCCTCCACCAGTGCCCATTTCCCACCACCAATGTCCCGAATCCTCCTCCCCCCTCCCCTAGCCTGCCTCTATGGCAGGTTCTTTCTCTCTTTTCACTCTTTTTCTTTCTCTCTCTCTTTCTTCTCTTCCTTCTCTTACATATTGTGGATTGTAATACATATACTTAGAGGTTATCATGTGTATCTTTTTGCCTGTATTTAATGCTAAGCTCTATGTGGTAATAGCACTTTTCGACAATTATTGGCACACTGTTCCCTTCTCTGTCTTACCTAACCTCTGCTCCCACATGTTTGTGGTAATTTCCACCTTTGACAAGACCTCCTGATCCACGATTCGCCTGACCTTGGATATTGGTATCATATATATGTATCCATATATATATATTTATGTCATGCAAATAAATGCAGTCATTCTATATCTGTCTCTCTCCTTCTGGCTAATTTCACTCAACATGATCCTCTCCATGTCCATCCATTTATAGGCAAATTTCATAACTTCATTTTTCCTAACAGCTGCATAGTATTCCATTGTGTAGATGTACCAAAGTTTCTTTATCCAGTCATCAATTCTCAGGCACTCTGGTTGTTTCCAGATTCTGGCTATTGTGAATAATGCTGCTATGAACATAAAAGTAGGGATGGTGTTTCCGCTGCGTGTTTTTGGCTTCCCAGGGTATATTCCCAGGAGTGGTATGGCTGGGTCAAATGGGAGTTCAATTTCTAGTCTTTGGAGGAATGTCCATATAGTTTTCCAAAAAGGCTGTACCAGTCGACATTCCCACCAACAATGGATGAGAGTCCCCTTTTCCCGCATCCACGCCAGCACTTGTTGTTCTTGCTCTTTTTGGATATGTGCCAGTCTCTGTGGTGTGAGATGATATCTCATTGTTGTTTTGATTTGCATCTCTCTGATGACTAATGATGATGAGCATTTTTTTCATATGTCTTTTGGCCATTCAAACTTCTTCCTTGTCGAAGTTTCTGTTCATTTCTTCTCCCCATTTTTTTGATGGGGTTGGCTGTTTTCTTCTTGTAAAGTTCTACCAGTGCCTGATATATCCTGGATATTAACCCCTTATCAGATGGGTATTGGGTGAATATTCTTTCCCATTCTGTGGACTGTCTTTGTATCTTGGTCATTGTTTCTTTTGAGGTGCAGAAGCTTTTTAGCTTCATGTAGTCCCATATGTTTATCTTCTAGTTGTTTTGTTAGTGGTGTTTCTTCTTTGAAGATGTCCTTAGCTTCAATGTCGTGGAGGGTTTTTCCTATATTTTCTTCGATGTACTTTATGGATTCAGGTCTGATATTGAGATCTTTAATCCATTTTGATCTGATTTTTGTGCATGGTGTTAGACAGAGGTCCAAATTCATTTTTTTACATGTAGCTGCCCAGTTTTCCCAGCACCACTTGTTGAAGAGGCTTTCCCTTGCTCCATTTCGTACTTTTTGCTCCTTTATCGAAGATTAATTGTTCATGTATTTGAGGCTGGTTGTCAGGATACTCAACTCTATTCCATAGGTCCACAGGTCTGTTTTTATTCCAATACCATGCTGTTTTAATTACCACTGCTTTGTAGTAGAGTTTGAAGTTGGGAAAGGTGATGCCTCCCATCTTCTTTTTCCCAAGGATTGCTTTAGCTATCCTTGGGGGTTTATTATTCCATGCAAATTTCAGAAGTGTTTGGTCAATTTCTTTGAAGAATGTCATGGGTATCCTTATAGGGATGGCATTGAATCTGTATAAAGCTCTAGGGAGTATTACCATTTTGACAACGTTGGATTCTCCCGATCCATGAGCTGGGAATGTCTTCCTTGTTCCTTTTTTTATTACTCTTCTTGTAAGTTCCTTTATGTCCTCTTTTTACTTCTTGAGTCAAATGTATTCCTTGAAGGTATTTTAATTTTCTGTGGCACAATTGTGAATGGGATCGTTTTCTTAATATTTTTTTCCTCTTTTTTCATTATTTGTATATAGGAAAGCCACCGACTTTTTGGTATTGATATTGTACCCTGCCACTCTACTATAAGTGCCTATTATTTCTAGCAGTTTTTTGGTAGAGAGTTTAGGGTTCTCAAGGCATAATATCATATCATCTGTAAATAGTGATAGCTTGACTTTTTCCTTGCCTATCTGATGCCTTTAACGTCCTTTTCTTCTCTGATTGCTATGGCAAGTACTTCCAGTACTATATGGAATAAAAGAGGTGAGAGAGGGCAACCTTGTCTTGTCCCTGATTTTAGGGGGAAGGCTTCCAATTTTTTCGCCATTGAGAATGATACTCGCTGTGGGCTTTTGGTAGATGGCTGTAAGTATCTTGAGGAAAGGTTCCTTCAATTCCCTTTTCTTGTGGGCTTTAATCATGAACTAGTGCTGGATATTGTCAAATGCTGTCTCAGAGTCTATTGATAGTATCATGTGGTTTTTATTTTTTCTCTTATTGATATGATGTATTATGTTGATTGACTTGCGAATGTTGAACCATCCTTGCATTCCTGGGATGAATCCTACTTGGTCATGATGTATAATCTTTTGGATGAGTCTTTAGATTCTGTTTGCTAGTATTTTGTTGAAGATCTTAGCATCTGTGTTCATCAGGGAGATTGGTCTGTAGTTTTTTTTATTTGTGTGTATTGTCTCTCCTGCTTTGGGTATCATGGTGATATGTGCCTCGTAGAATCTGTTTGGCAGTGTTTCTGTTTCTTCTATTTCCTGGAAGAGCTTGAAAAAGCACTGGCAGTAGGTCCCTCCTAAAAAATTTGGTAGAATTCACTAGTGAAAACCATCTGGACCTGCGCTTTTGTGTTTGGGCAGACATTTAATTACTGTTTCAATTTCCTCGATGGTTATAGGCTTATTCAGGTATTCCAGGTCTTCTTATTTCAGCCGTGGAGGTTATAGAACTTCAGGAATTTATCCATTTCTTCTAGGTTCTCATGTTTCATAGCATACAAGTTCTCAAAGTAATCTCTGATGATCTTTTAGATTTCTGTGGTTTCTGTTGTGATGTCACCATTTTCATTTCTAGTTCTGTTTATTTGGGTTCTATCTTTCCCTGTGTTTTCACTTCTTGCCAGTGGCCTGTTGATCTTGCTTATTTTTTCAAAGAACCAGCTCGGTTTCATTAATCTTTTGGATTGTTATTTGGGTTTCCAGCTCGTTGATTTCATCTCTGTGTTTCATTATTTTCTTCTTCTGCCTTGGTTGGTCTCCTTTGTTGGCCTTTTTCTAATATTTTGAGCTGTGAAGTCATGTTATTTATGTGGGCCTACTCTTCTTTCCTCATGAATGCTTGCAGAGCGATGAACTTTACTCTTAACACTGCTCTCACTATGTCCCACAAGTTTTTATAGTTGGTGTCTTCATTTTCATTTGTTCCAGGAATCTTCGGATTTCTGTCTGATTTTCTCTATGACCCATTGTTCGGCAGTGAGCTTTTCAGTTTCCAGGTGCTTGGTTTGACAACTGTTTCGGTGTATGGTTAACTTCTATTTTCAGTGCATCATGGTCAGGATCTCTCTTAACATGCATTACTTTTACTTTTTTAAAAATACAAGATATAAATCACCACCGGAGACACTCCGGCACACATCCAAAAACACAACAGCAAGAACAACTGGTTTGGATATGGGGGAAAAGGGACTCTCATCCACTGTTGGTGGGAGTGACGACTCGTCCAGCCCTTTTTGGAAAAACAATATAAGTATTCCTCTGAAAACCAGATATTGAGCTCCCATTTGATCCAGCAATAAACCCTGGGAATGTACCTGAGAGACCAAAAACACCTAGCAGAAATACTATTCTACTTCTTTATTCATCTCTGCGCTATTCACTATAGCTAGAATCAGAAAAATCTTGTAAAATGTCCTGAGAATAGACGAGACGGGCAAAAGAAAACTGTGGTACATTTAAATTATGGAATGCCTTTGCAGCTGTCAGAAAAGATCAATTATGGTAAATTTACCTGCAAATGGATGGACATGGAGACTATCATGCTGAGTGAAATTGGTCAGAAGGTAAAAGATATATAATGACTGCATTCATTAATAGATATGAATAGATACCAGTGTTTTACTAAGTGTGGGAAATGGTAAATGGTAGGTTAAAACTCACCATTGAATATACACAAAGAGACTTAAGTGATAAAACTCTAAATATCTGCAGGGCTACTCACTGTGTAAAACAAGAGGGAGAGAGATACAGAGAGAGAGAGAGAGATGAGAGAGAAAGAGAGGAAAACGGGACTACCTGCTATTGAGGCAGCCTGGGGGTTGGGGGTGGGGGCACACATTGGATGGTGGGAATGGGGTAATTGAGTGAAAGGAAATGTAAAAGTTGGAATGTGGCCTACTTCCACAGAACCAATCATAAACACCCTCGTAATTGTATGTCTCACGGTGGCATAATAAAAAAAATTAAAAAAAATAAATACAAGGTATTGGAGTTGAGTTATAGCATGACGGTAAGACAAACACTGTAAGTCTTGTACACGGCTTACCCAGTTTGACTCCCGGGCCATCCCATATGTTCCTCGAGTAATCGCCAGGAGGACCTGAGTGTAGAGCCAGAGTACCTGAAAGCATTGCCGGGTGATCCAAAGGAATGAAAAGCAAAAATGTATAAAAAATACAAGGTATTAAAATGACTTAATGGAGGGGTGAAGGGTTGTGGCAAGGGTCATGCCCACTCCCCGCCTCTTAGGCTCACATCACCCCACGTGTCTGCTCGACCCTGTGGAGCTGTGTTGAACCTGGCCAGGGCCAAGTCATTTTCACCTCTCACATTGCTCCATGGGCTGCCCAGCTTCGATCAAGCCCCCGTGCCACCACCACCAGC
>JAJIBD010028142.1:0-25333 GCA_021461705.1 Cryptotis parvus
TTGATTTTGTATCCTGCCATCTCTACTATATGCATCTATTGTTTCTAGGAGTTTTTGGTAGAGAGTTTAGGGTTCTCTAGGTATAATATCATGTCATCTGCAAATAATGATAGCTTGACTTCTTCCTTGCCTATCTGGATGCCCTTGATGTCCTTTTCTTCTCTGATTGCTGTGGCAAGTACTTCCAGTACTATATTGAATAAAAGAGGTGAGAGTGGGCAACCTTGTCTTGTCCCTGATCTCAGGGGAAGGCTTTCAACTTTTCCCCATTGAGAATGATGCTCGCTGTGGGCTTTTGGTAGATGGCTGTCACTATCTTGAGGAAAGTCCCTTCAATTCCCATTTTCTGGAGGGGTTTTAATCATGAACGGGTGCTGGATCTTGTCAAATGCTTTCTCTGCGTCTATTGATAGGATCATATGGTTTTTATTTTTTTCTTTTATTGATATGATGTATTATGTTGATTGACTTGCGAATGTTGAACCATCCTTGCATTCCCGGGATGAATCCTACTTGGTCATGATGTATAATCTTCTTGATGAGTCTTTTGGATTCTGTTTGCTAGTATTTTGTTGAAGATCTTAGCATCCGTGTTCATCAGGGATATTGGTCTGTAGTTTTCTTTCTTTGTGTTGTTCTCTCCCTGCTTTGGGTATCAGGGTGATATGTGCCTCATAGAAGCTGTTTGGGAGTGTTTCTGTTTCTTCTATTTCCTGGAAGAGCTTGAAAAGGACTGGCAGTAGGTCCTCCTTAAAGGTTTGGTAGAGTTCACTAGTGAATCCGTCTGGACCTGGGCTTTTGTGTTTGGGCAGACTTTTAATTACTGTTTCTATTTCCTCGATGGTGATAGGCTTATTCAGGTATTGGAGGTCTTCTTGTTTCAGCCGTGGGAGGTTATAGGACTTCCAGGAATTGATCCATTTCTTCTAGATTCTCATGTTTCACGGCATACAGGCTCTCAAAGTAATCTCTGATGATCTTTTGGATTTCTGTGGTTTCTGTTGTGATGTCACCCATTTTTATTTCTGATTCTGTTTATTTGGGTTCTCTTTCCCTGTCCTTACAAGTCTTGCCAATGGTTTGTCAATCTTGTTTATTTTTTCAAAAACCAGCTCTTGGTTTCATTAATCTTTTGGATTGTTTTTTTTGGTTTCCAACTCATTGATTTCCCCTCTAAGTTTTATTATTTCCTTTTTTCTGCCTGGGTTGGGCTCCTTTTGTTGGTCTTTTCTAATGTCTTCAGCTGTGTAGTCAGGTTATTTATGTGGGCCCTTTCTTGTTTCCTGATGAATGCTTGCAGAGCTATAAACTTCCCTCTTAACACGGCTTTTGCCGTGTCCCACAAGTTCTTATAGTTGGTGTCTTCATTTTCATTTGTTTCCAGAAATCTTTGGATTTCCTGTTTGATTTCTTCTATGACCCATTTGTTGTTCAGGAGTGAGCTGTTCAGTTTCCAGGTGTTTGGTTTGACTCCCTGTTTCTGTGTACGGTTAACTTCCATTTTCAGTGCATCATGGTCTGAAAAGATAGCTGACACAATTTCTATCTTTTTATTTTATTGAGGTATGCTTTGTGGCTCAGCATGTGGTCTATCTTGGAGAATGTTCCATGTGCACTAGAGAAAAATGTGTATTCAGCTTTTTTGGCATGAAAAGCCCCTGTATATATCCACTAGCTCTCTTTCTTCCATTTCTTCCTTCAGGGCCAATATTTCCTTGGTGAGTTTCAGTCTTGTTGATCTATCCATCGTTGATAGAGCAGTGTTGAAGTCTCCAACTATTATTGTGCTACTGTTAATGTCTTCTTTGAGGTCTCTTAGCAGTTGTTTTATGTATTTTGCTGGCCCCTCGTTGGGTGCATATATGTTTAGTAGTGTAATTTCTTCCTGGTGTACATACCCCTTAAGTAATAAGAAATGGCCTTCGTTGTCCCTTCTAACCTTTTTCAGCCTGAAGTCTATATT
This sequence comes from Cryptotis parvus, assembly GCA_021461705.1. Classification (NCBI taxonomy): domain Eukaryota; kingdom Metazoa; phylum Chordata; class Mammalia; order Eulipotyphla; family Soricidae; genus Cryptotis; species Cryptotis parvus. The sequence goes on from JAJIBD010028142.1 coordinate 1,964, forward strand.
ATCTGATACTAATATGGCCACACCAGCCTTTTTGGAGGAGTTGTTTGCATGGAGAATGGTCTTCCAACCTTTGACTTTGAGTCTGTGTTTGTTCTGATTATTCAGATGCGTTTCTTGTAGACAGCAGAATGTTGGGTTCAATTTTTTAATCCATTTTGTTACTCTGTGTCTCTTAATTGGTGCATTTAGACCATTGACATTGAGAGAGATTATTGTCATCGGATTTTGTGCCATCTTTCTGTTTGTGCTTGTTGTGCTTATGGGTTTGGTCGTATTACAGTAGACCCTTCAGTCCTTCTTTTAAAGTTGGTTTTGAGTCCATGAAGTTCCTGAGTTGTTGCTTATCCATGAAGTTGTGTATCTTTCCTTCATATCTGAATGTGAGTCTGGCCGGGTAAAGAATTCTTGGTGAGGCCTGCAGTTCATTGAGCCTTTTCACAATATCCCACCATTGTTTTCGGGCTCGGAGTGTTTCATCAGAGAAGTCTGCTGTAAATCTTAGAGATGTTCCTTTGTATGTGATTTCCTTCTTTGATCTTGCTGCTTTCAGTATTCTATCTCTATCTATAGTTTTTGTCATTTTAATTAAGATGTGTCTTGGAGTATTCTTGTTGGGGTTTCTTTTAGCTGGTATCCTACGGGCCTCCTGGATCTTGAGGCAAGCGCTCTTTAGTTCCGGGAACTTCTCAGCAATGATGGCTTTGACAGTTTCTTCTTCATCAGGGTTTTCTTCTTGGCCTTCTGGGACCCCAATGATCCGTATGTTGTTTCTTCTGGCTTCATCCCGATTATCTCTTGTTGTCTGTTCGGTAATTGTGAGTCTTTTTTCTATCTTCTGGTGTTGTGTAGAGAATCTTTGGAACTCGTCCTCGAGATCACTAATTCTTTCTTCAGTAGCTATTATTCTGCTATGCTGGCTTTCCACTGTGTTTTTCATTTCATTTACCTCATTTTTAATAACTGTCATTTCCATTTGCATTTTCCTCACTTCTTCTATCATGTCCTCTTGTATTTTATTGATTTTGCATTCCATTGCTTCTTTGAATTCCTTATGAATCCTTAACATTTCTTTCCGAAATTCCTTATCAGAGAGGTTATACAACTCATTGGTATTGCTTGGCTCATCTGGACTAGTGACTTCACTCACAGAGCTTGATGGAATTTTGCGTTGCTTTACCATTATGACTATTGTAGGTTGCAAATATGGGGTCTTGGGGGACTAGATAGTACAGTTAGTAGGTGTCTGGTCTGTTTGCAGAGTTTGGGTGGGTAGCAAGGATGTAGGAACCAAGGTTCACTGGTACCTCATGCAAGATAGGTAGTAAGAGGGTCGCACGGACGCGCTTAGCGCCTGCGCGGTTTTGAGTTTTTGGGATGTTCCCAGGAAGCGCAGGGCCCAAAGGGTCCGCGGTGAAACCAAGGCAGTTTGCCTTGGTTCCCGTTGATGGAGTTTCCGCTCTTCCCTGGGGCACCTTGGGTCCGCGGAGACGCAGGGTCACACACACCTGTGGGGGGGCAGCCGGTCCCGGAACGCAGGGCCCAAAGGGCCGGGGTGAAACCAAGGCAGTTTGCCTTGGTTCCCGTTGATGGAGTTTCCGCTCTTCCCTGGGGCAACTTGGGTCCGTGGAGACGCAGGGGTCACACACACACCTGTGGGGGGGGAGACTGCCGCTGTGGGGAGACTGCCGCTGGTCCCGGAAGCGCCTGTAATAGTCCATTAAAAAGCTGATCGTGGTTGAGTTGAAGTCAGTTTTCCAACATCCATCTCTTCACCACTGCACATTTCCCAACACTGATGTGCCCTGTTTCCCTTCCACCTCCCCCCACAACCTGCCTCTGTGGCAGGCACTTCTCTCTCTCTCTCTCTCTCTCTCTCTCTCTCTCTCTCTCTCTCTCTCTCCCTTTTGTGTTTTGCAAAAATAAGATACTGAAGGGTTGGGAGACTGGAGTGATAGTCCAGTGGGGAGGGCATTTGCCTTGCATGCAGCTGATCCGGGTTCAATCCCGGCATCATATAATGATCCTCTGAGCACTACCAGGTGTGATTCCTGAGTGCAGAGCCAGGAGTAACCCCTGAGCCCGGTGTGACCAAAAAGAAAAACAAAGACACTGAAGCGTTATTATGTATATTCCTTTAACCTACTTTTTAAGTCTTAGTTCTAGAATAGCATTACCATTTACAACTATTATTGTCAAACTTGTCCCTTCTCTAACTTACCTATCCTCCACTCCCCACACATTTGTGGTGAATTCCTATCCTTTACAAGTCCTCCTAGCTGATGCCCAGTCTTTTTGTAGGGGCATACTCAGCTGAGTTTGGGGGTCTGAGGTCATTCCCCATGGGGATTAAGCCTGGGGACACAGGAGCCACCAGGACATAACCAACTATGTTGATGTGAGGGGGCTGGTCATACAGGGATCAGACTCCAGCCTGCTCATGCTAGCTGAGCATTTTTTTTTCAGTTTCAAATTGAGAATCTGTTATACTCCAGTCATTCTAATGCTGAGGAACCATTAACATACCTGTTATTTAAAAGGAGACTTTAATAAAAAGCATCAGAAGACTGAAAAGACACAAAAGCAATTGAACAGTAAAACTGCAGGAAGCACCTGACTGACCGGTGATCAAAGAAAAGGGGATGAGACGATCAGAGCCTCAGTGTTTGAAGGGAAGTTCTGGGAGCATGAAAAATGTGAAAAATGTCACCTTTGTTCGTATTAGAGTGATGAACCATCACTGGGATGATACTTGCAGATGTGGGTGGCAAATCAGCAAGGAATCCAGTTCTTCCTCTCAGTCTCTCTTTACCATCCCTGCTTCCAGATAATGTATATGAGCAAGAGAGAAAGGTGATTTTCAGTATTGAAAAGCAGAGCACAGAGTAGAGGTTCCATAATGAAAAACAGTAAGTGGATAAAAAGGATATATATATGTTATATATCATATATATATAATGAATGGATATAATTTCTAGGACTTCGCTTATTACCAGTCCTGCTATGCTAAGCATTGCTTTATAGTTTGCATTTTTAAGATTTCAGACCCCTGTTTATGGAATCTGAAAATAGTTCAAGATTATAAGATAGAAAACACAAATAAACTGATTTAAAAATATGCACATGACACAAATAGACATTTTATTTTTCCAAAGAAGACACACAGATGGCCAGTGGGTACTTGGGAAAAATGTTCAACTGCACTACTCATGGGGAAATACAAAGTTGAAACACACTGAATTGCATCATGATTATTATCAAAAGGGCAAAAGATGTCAGTGATGGTGTTTAAGGTAAAACTGTAAGCTGCTACAGTTGTTACAGAAAACAGTATTTGAAGTACTAACCCTCCCTAAATTAAGACTGAATCTAACATTTCATCATCAGTCTCACTTCTGGATAGAAAACTGAAGGAGGAATGAAATACTTTCTCCAGTAGATATTTACACTTCCATGCTTATTGCAGCATTATTAATAATAGACAATAATAAAATACCCTAGGTGTTCATTTACATATAGATGTACAGAGACGTGGTACAGTGAAGTAAGCAGTCAAGGAAAGTGAGCTGTTATTTGCAATCACATGGATGGACCTGCTGGGCATTATGTTCATTAAAAGAAATCAGAAAAAATACAATCCTGTATGTGGAATCTAAAATATGGAAATCATAAAACTAGGGTCAAGCAGAGGTTACCAGGGTCTGGGAGGGGAGTGGTAGGGAGATGTTTGTCAAACTCTCCATTGTAATATGCATAAGTTTTGAATTCAACATGATAAGTACTGTGACTAATGCTGTACTGTAGACCTGAAATTAGACAAAGGAATATATCTTAAGTGTCCCATGTGAGGCGACAGATGTGCCTATTGATTGGAATAATTAGCTGATACTATGTGTATATATTATCTTATGTTTCCAGCTTTCAAAACAATTAATTACGTTGTACAACTGAAGAAGATATGAGAGTTAAGGGGACAGAAGCAATATTCAAGTAGTTAATGACCAGTATTTTCCAAGCTGATAAAAAAAAATCAAAGATAGTGCCAAATTACCTTCAACACTTTTACAATTTACTCTTCTATCCATAAAAGTTCTATAAAAATGGTTGACTCCCATCATTTAGCACAATAATGGATTTATTGTAAAATTTTAAAAAGCCAATCATCGATCTAATAAGTTAAACATGCAACTTTGATTTCCATTTTTAAACTAGGATGAAATCAATATTTTTATGTTTGTCATCTATATTTCTGTGAATGGGCTGTTTCATAGTTCAGAGGATTTAAACTTTTAAGAAGCTGAACATGTCAGTGTACTTTTATGGTTCTTTTGTTTGGGGGTCCTGTTCATAAAGACTGTTTCTGTTGCAAGATCAAGGAGTGCAGCCCTTTGGGGGGAACACACAGGCATACAAAAGTCTCTCTCACGAGCCATTGGCAACTGTCTTCCCTGACCCTGACCCTGTTCCTCTCAGAAGTATTTTTAAAGAGCATGTAAATTGGAAAGTGCTCCTATCTCCGGAGTAAAGTTGGGACCTTGATGGAAATATTAGGCTCCTGAGGGTATGATTGTCTGTGTTTGCTGTTTTGATAATAGTTGCCAGAGTTGAAGGCCATTTGTGAACTCAGTAGAACAAGAGTTTGAATGCTGGCAGAGAATCTTAGGGATTTTCAATTCCTAGATAAGTTTTCCTGTTCAGCAGCCTGATCAAGGAATGCAGGAAACTGGACTGCTTAGAAATATTAACAGCCTAGTTATATGTAACCTTTTATTTTCAAAGATTAAAAACCTTGCTCAATATGCTTTTTTGCTCAAAGGAACCATATTTCAGATATCAAGCCAAAGATAGGTTTGTGTGAAAATGTCATGGGGTCAGTCATGTGAGAGAAATAGTCCTCTGTTTCTTACTTAATACCTATACAAACAAACAGTCAGATTGAATTTTATAATACTTTCTTTGTAAAAGTGTTATCATGAGTATTTTGTGGTAGGATTAAAGACCCAGCTCATCCAAAGGAAAAATGAGATATGACATACATGAAAAGCTGTAACATAACTGTGTTAAGGTGGTTTGTGATATTACTGGGCAGTTTCATAAAAATTATTACTTGAGGGCCACAACAGTTGTACTGGGGATGTGACATGTGGCACTAAGAATCAAACTCAGTCTAGCATTTGCATATGCTCTAACCCTTGAGCCACATCCCCAGCCCCACTCAGTTTTTATATCCATGGATTTCTTTCTGTTTGCTTTGACACAGATGGACTCAAATTCAGAGGTATGTACGGTAGTGCAGGGGCCTCGGGTCATATTATGCCAGCAATATCTTCAGGAACCTGGTGATGTTTTTCAGATTAAAGATCTTCTCAGGGAAAACAGAAAGAGATATGAAAATAGGCAAAGGATCATCCTGCTAAGATGGACTCATCGAATCCATACAACACCAGAGAGTTGGGTCTATTAAATGGCTGGTTAAGGACAGAACCACTGCTTGGGGAGTTCATACGCCCTTACTGCACAGGTTAGCAGAAAACTCGATGTAAGAGCTATGCATTGAGATAGTTACAATAATAGATTTTGTGATTCTTAAAAATCCTTCCCGTCTGGCCCTGATTCTAGGGTATTCTCCCTGCTCATTGGCCCTCACTTGGAAATTGTTTCCTGGATATTTATCACAAAGCATTACAAACAGGTTGGTTTCAACAGCAGATGTGTGTTGGCTTGTACTTTGGGAGGCTGAAAGGCATAAGTCTGATTGGTCTGGACTGGATTACTTCCCTGGGCTGGGATGTAATGGTATGTTTTAGGTTTCTCTCCTGGGATTTTGGGATGGCTTTTTAAAGATTCACATAGCGTTTTCATTGTATGTGTGACTATATCCAGATTTCCTTTTTTTTTTAAATAAGGACACTACTTACTTTGAACTAAGGTCCACTTTCATTTCCACCCCTCCTTTTTTCTTTAGTGATCTATTATTTTTATTTTTAGTTAAAATGTATTATAACACTGTGATTTAACAAATTTATCATAATACAATTATTTCATGATTAAATATTCAACACCAATTTCACCACCAGCGTGACCTTCCCTTTACCGACGTCCCCAGTTTCCTACCCATACTCCTACCTGCCCCTAATGGAAGAAATGGATCCTACCTGCCCCCTTAGCAGGCATAAGCACAAACAAGTTTACTTCATATTATTTGTTATTTCACAAAGGTGTCTGAACACTCATAGGGCAGGCTGGTGCTAAGTGAAACTTCTGTATTGTTTTCTGTTTATTGAGCTTGGTAGTCTCCTACACAACTTGCACCTCAGATTTTCTGTGATCCTATTGTGTTGGCAGCTATGAAATTTAGAGGTGTTGCATAACCACATATGCTGCTGTGTGGTTCAGAAACTACAGAGTTGGAAAAGTTTGGTGGCTTGGCACCTGATGAGGTTCAGTTGTGGAGCTGGCCCATTTCTGTGTCAGAGGGGGTCAGGTGTGGCTACGGGCTGCTGTGCCTTCAGACAGAAAAGACAATCAGCCTACCCTCATTTCAGAAGGCCCCAGAGCTCTCACCCAGACTTATCTGCTTGGGAAGATACAGTAGTATCTTGTTCTTTTAGAGTTGTGGAGATGGACTGTTTCTCTGCCAGAATGGTAACAGTGAAGCAGCCCCTTCTCATAGCATCTTCCTACCTTTATTACTTGTATACAAACCTCATTTCCAAATAAGGCCTCACTCTGAGATACGGCGCCAGGATTTTCCATGACTTTTGGTGCATGGGAGGGGTACATTTCAACCCTTAACACATGAATAAAAACTATCACTATTACTATCTTCCTGTTGATCATATATTTGCTAGAGCAGGCACCAGTAATATCTCCATATGTCCTGTGTCATGCTAGTAGAACCCAAAGTCATCCGCTTTCTCCAGGAACATAAAGAGCCTCAAACCATTATATTAGGTCATGGGAATGACCTAATATAAATGTTACTGGTATTTGGCATATCAAATACGACACGAGCAGCTTGCCAGGCTTGCTGTGCAGGTGGCATACAGTTGTAGTCACCTCTGAATAAAGCATTTATTGATGAACCGCGTGGCCACGCGAGCCGGGCTGTGATAGTCTGGTCTGCTGGGTGGAGTTGTGACGAGAGGGAAGTCCGATGTAGAAGATGGCGCCCCCCCCATGGAGTCGGGGGGTCGCCTGGCTTGTTGTGAGGCTCTGCTGGGGTGGCAGAATAAAAACTAGGCCATAGAAAATGGTAGAGCTTGTAAATTCTTGAAATTACCCAGGCTGGTAATTATTTCAAAAATTTTCTGGTATTGTTTTCTAGTTTTCCATAATATTCTATTACTGTTGCTTTGTAACAAAGTACCTGCGGATTTGCTGTGATCTTATTGTGCTGGAAGCTATGACAATTGAAGGTGTTGCGCTAAGATGTTGCCTAAACTGTACAATTTTAATGTGATCACAGATTCTGTGGTCAGGGGTTTGGATGAGTTAAGACACAGCCTTGTCTCTGCAGAGTCTTGTTTAGGAAGACTGTAATTGGGGTCATCAGGGGCTGAAGTATGTACTGGTAGCGTTATAAATCTGGAGATAGTCAAATCCATTGGCTTTGCCTGGTGGTTGAAATCATTCGTCATCTACAGTGTCAACCAGAGTATCACTCAGTTGCTGTCACATGTCCTAGGCTTTCTCAAAGGATGGCCAACCCACAGTGGCATGGTGGGGAAGTAGGGCAGCAAGTAAGTGTGAAGGGATGCATCACCCTTGTTGGCCAGAAGTGTCACTTCTGCCACTTCTATTTGGTCAAGTGTAGGTCACATACACTGTGTGCACTCAGAATTTGAAGAACTTGGATGGAGGCCCGACCTGTATCTCTCCTAAGAGAATTTAAAAAACAAAGCAAAACAGAACAAAAACCTTAATCAACTGAAGGAAGTCTAAGTTATGGGACTCTTATAAAAGACATTCTTATTGAAAGACAAGCTTGTGCTTTGGGAAGAAACAGAGAGCAGACTGCAGAGGGGGTGTGGGGTGGAGGCTGTGGGGCGGGGGAGGTGCTCGGTGGGTTCACGGACTCGGTCATGCGTGTTCCCCCAAAGGGGAATTGTCTTTTAAATTAATCTTCCATTGCTCAATACCCACTAGGATTCCAGATAATTAAAAAGTAAAATCCCAGTACGATTATTTTTTATCAACAGTATGACATGAAGAGCAGCAAGTATAAGTCAGTTTTTCTATTTCCCCCTTACTCCTTTCTATGGTGCTGTGGATCAAACTTGGGGACATGGGACCTACCGGGAGCCATTTCCATGACTCCTGTGTTTTATGAGTCATCCAAATGGTTGCCCTGGGAATGAAGTTATGACCCTAAGTAAACCAGGGTATCATCTAGGCTTGTAATTGTGCTGTGTGCAGGATGGGCAGGCTTTACTGTCAATATAATTCCCGCTTCTATTGATGCCTTGGCTCTTATATCTGCTTTAATATGTGATGATGAAGTCATTTACTCAAACTAGGTTCTTTGGTGCATGGTGGTTTATTTGTTCATTCTTTTCTCTCAAATCGTTCTTTTTATTTTCTTTTTTTTTAGTTGAAATCCTGAGATACACAGTTGGATGTCTCCTTGTTTTCTGGTACCTGAAATCACAAGAAAGTCTCTTTTAGCAAATACAAATTCACATCAAATGGAAGATGGAAGCTTATGAGTCTTAATCCAAGTTAGGGCTCTCCTGTCTGCCTCTCAGACTAGGCTAATCAGGCTCAGGAGAAGCAATTTTCTGATTCTTATTCATTCCTCTTCTTGGTGATTCCCTTCTACTACTTCAGAGAAGGACAGGAGGCAGGAAAGGCTTTCTTTGCTGTCATTGCATTGGCCCTGCACTTGTTCTAGAACATTTGATACATTTTTAAAAAGCCGCAATAATTATTTATCATTTATCACTAATCCACATTCAGAAGTTCTTTTCAGGAGTTTCAGGAGTATTTATTTCAGAGCCAACAGAGGTTGCCTGGCATTTCAAGAAGTTTGTGAGAAAGTGCCTGTCATAGAGGCAGGCTGGGGAGGGGAGAGGGAAGCAAGGGGACATTGGTGGTGGGAAGTGGGCACTGGTGGAGGGATGAGCGCTGGAACACTGTATGACTGAAACTCAAACACGAATATCTTTGTAATTGTATATCTCACAGTTGTATAATAAAAAAAATTAAAAAAATACACGCAACATACAAGAAAGGGGAAAAAACAGAGGTTTGTGAGAAGAAACTTCTCATAACAGGAGCAGATCTTGGAGTTTTGAGAAACCCATGTGCTCTCTAGAGCCCAATTATTGTCTTATCTCCTATATTTAGCTATTCCCAGTATGGTGCTGGGGCCCATTTATGGAATCAAATCCTCTCGTAGTCTTCCCCACAGATGGGGAAGACTACCTCCTTATCTACCTCCTTAAAAAAAATAAAATCCTAGTTTGTTCATTTGAATTGGTAATTCTGTAGAGCCTAGCACTTGCCATTCTTTGAAGTAATCCCTCCCCTCCATGAATACCTGAGAACAAGGAGGAACCAGGAATGGGGGCCTGAACTGGTCTTTCTCCTTCCCAAATCACCCAGGTCAATTTGGCCGGTCCTCTGAGGGAAAGAAACCCACCCAGAACTGGACTGAGACAGAAGTTTTTAAATTAGTAGTAAAAGAGGCAAGACATTAATAATTGGGCTTTGACTGTGGAATCCACTCAAAATCTTTCTGGGAGAGTGTGAAGAGCATGATTTAAATGAGAATAAATGAAAGTGGCTTCATCTGGACTCTGCATTAACTTAAGAACATTTGATAAATTGTTTAAATGTTGCAGTTATCATTTATAAGATTTGCAGAGGCAGGGTGGGGTTGGAATTGAAATATACCAGGTTGGATACTAAGTTTTATAATATTTCTGGGAACTTGAAATTTAAATTCACTCTGTAAGTTATCTAGAATTATGGTGTTTGGAGAAAATAGACACTTTGGTTAGTTGAGAGAAGTTGTCTGTGGCTGCATATTAGTTTTTAATTGATAACTGCCCTGTTGAACATTCTTAGTCTCATAATATGGAGAGTTTTTGTTGTGTGGAAAGCTCATTGTTGGCCAAAAGGACTGTGGCGCTACTTTGCTTAGAATGTTTTCTCTCGGCTCTTCACTTAAGCAACCCCAGTAAAATCTCAGATTGCATATTCCTTCTTAGAGAGATTTTTTTTTCCCTGATCCCTGGCTAACTTGGGTGCCCCTTTTCTGTAATCACATATTCCCTTTTCTCTTTTCTTTTAGCTCAGTATAGCTCCTAATTATAGATTTTTTTTGTCTCATACCTCTTCATCTACCTAATTAATGATAGTTCTCAGTAGGCTCAGACTATCATTATTCCATGAATAGCTATTTAAGTAAAACTACTGTGATGTCTGCAAAGTGGAGGCTGTTTGTGAATATGTTTGTGAATCAGTTCTTTAATCACAACACTTCTTGATTATGCTACAATTTCCCTAGTGCTTCTGAAGGAGTTTTAGGTGGGGACTGAAAGGCTGGGCAGAACCACTGTGACTCCATCTTGAAGCACTAGACTCCGTATTGTGCCCTAGGGTCATGAGTTTATAACCTAGTAAGAAAAACATTCCAGGCCTGAAGGGCAAAATGTAAAATGCACAGATAACATGGCTGATTCAAGTAAATATATGAAATCAAGTCTGACCTAGTTTTTATTTTATAAAAGGCATAGAACAGGATAAGCTAACAAGCTAACTACTGGCAGCCCAAATTGCTTCTGAACTTTTGCTTTGGCTTAGATAAGAACAGGCCCTCAGAGAGTATAAAATGCAAAGACTTCAATGGCTCGGGTGTTCCAGGTCTCTAAGGCTTGTGAACTCTCAGCCCTCAGCACTGAGTCTCTAATGCTGGAACTTTTACTTTTCTGCTGGCTCCAAGTCACTTCTCCTTGACCTGTGGGCACTCGGTGCTGACAGGTCTCATTGAGTCTCATTGGAGTCTCTTTGGCTCAAGGGTGACTAGTAAACTTTTATGCTTACATTTCCTGCTTCTGGAGAGTCTGTGTCGAGCAACGACTTTACAGGGATGGTTGAGAAAGAGCGCCAGGCAGCTAAAAGTGAGAGAAAAATAATTCAGAGAAATGAATAACTGGGCACTTTCAATTTTGGTGAGATGAAGGAAAAATCAGAGGATAGAAAAAAGGGCTTGGAATTTGATGTTTACAGAAATTCTTCAGGTAGCCCCAGAGACTATGAACTGGATACTAAATGTGAAGCAGGTTTCTTATGCTTCCAGGTTTTGCTTCTCTGAGAAGCCAAATGGATACACAGAAAATGAGCTTTGTTCAAAAAGAAAAAGCAGTGAGGGACTGGAGCAACAGTACAGTGAGCAGCGTGCTTGCCTTTGCACACAGCTGAGTTGGTTTTGATCCTCAGCCCCAGATGGTCCCTTATAACCTACTAGGAGTGATCCATGAGCACCGCCCGGAGTGTGCCTCCCCCAACCCTCCTCACTCCTCCCCCAAATAATGCTTGGACAGCAGTCACAGGCTATAATATAAGAAATGTTAAGAAATATCCCCAGAGTGAAATATCCACCAGTAGGCACTGGTGGAGGGACGGTGCTAGGAAAATGTATGACTCAAACCCAATCATGAACATCTTTTTTAATTGTATGTCACATGGTGTTATAATAAAAAATTAATTAAAAAATTAAATGGACTGCTAAATTAAATAAATAACCTGATCCAAATAATTAAAAAAAGACATATCCCAGAAAGGAATAATTAAAAAAGCCAAACTTCAGTGTTAAAAAGTTACTTAGCATTGCATTACAAAGCATGTCAGCACCACTGTTGTTAAACCCTGTAATAGAAACAGAAATATTCCACCTTCCTGGAGTGACTTGGAAGACTGTTACTTAGGATCTGGCACCCCTGAAACAGCACCCTCATGAATGTTCAGGAGGCAGCTAATTGACTCTTTGGGAGGGGGTGGGGATCAGGTAGAAAGGAGGGTTAGAATCAAGGCATGTAAGGTTGCAGGGAGGAAGAGTTGCTTATTTCCACCCACAAGTGAGCCAGTTGCCAGATGTCAGCTCACCAGCCAGATTCCAGAGGAAGAGGCTACTGACCTTTTCTTGCTCACTGCCATTGGACTTTTACAATTCAGAAACAAAAGTTGAATGTTCCGGTTGCTTTTGGCAGAGGCCCAGGTAGAGGCTCGCCATCCATAGCGTGCAGGGCCTCGGGCATCTTTAACAGATGTGTCCCCAGATGCCCTTTCTGGCAATGACAAGTAACAGGGCTGGTAATCCCAACTCTGAGCTCTCCTCCTGTGCACGGGAAAGGAGCTCAGAGCTTCTGGAGGGATTAATGCATTTAATCTGCATTAGACAATTTCATATGCAGGTGTTAATATCTCCATTTAATGGGTGATAAAACTGATGCTTAGAGAAGCAAAGGCCTAGTGCTTCCACAGCTGATAAACTATGGAGACAGAGTCCAGATCTGGATCCGGCAATTTGACTTCAGTAATTTGGACTGTGCCTCTTTGTCTTATTTTGTTTCTTGCCTTCTTTTAGTATTTAATATACCACCGTGAGATAACAAAAAAGATAATACAATAAAAGCATGTTTGGTCAACAGCAGCACCCGCCCCTCCACCAGCGCCCATCTCCCACCACCAACGCCCCCGCTCCCCCCCCCTCCCCCCCCCAGCCCCCGCTCCAGGCAGGTCTTTATTTCTTTGCCTTTCTCTCTCTCTCTCTCCCCCCCTCCAGACTATGGTACGAACATACAAAAAGGTTGCAGGAACCTTTCCTCTAAATGCCAGCAGGGGCTTAGACCCCGACATAAGCACAAAAAAAGATCAAAATGTTTTGCCTTTAGACTGACTGTGATCAGGGCTTCATCCAAGCTCGGTGCTCAGGGAGGCATGGCTGGTTAAACTATCTGTTGTACTGACTCTGTCCTTGGATAGCCCCTCAGTGAGGGGTCTGCAGAGGGTTCTCCTCCCTGGCGATTGCAGTATATGGATAGACTGCAAAATTCATGCAAATCTCAGCCCTGTGTGGCTGGCGTGAGACTGTGTAAGAGAGCTGGTTACTGGAGGTACATTAACAGCCCCCAGTGCTTGCTCTCCATATACAAAACACTCATGGCGGAGGATCCATCACCTACTCCAGCCTCCTGAATCTGATGATCAGGCTTTTGGGTTGCTACTAGGTTCATGTTGTTCCTTGGTTTTCTGAAAGGGCAGAAGCTGGTAAACGGCACCTCTGGTTCCGCTTTCTGCCTGTCCCACAGAGTAAAGCCTGGGGGCGGGAGACTCAGGCAGGGTTCTAGCCCCTATCTCTCTGAAACTTCACATTGGACTCAAATCTCCTGAGAATGACTCTTGACCTGTCAGCTTCCAAGTATTTTTCTCTGAAACATTAATGCAGTAGGTTCCAGGAAGTCTTAACTTACATACACTTCTGTGCCAAAAGTTTTTAAGCTGAGTATAAATAATTAAGTATTTGTTTGGAGTGGGAATAAATATCTATTCGACTTGTTATTATTGTAATAAAAAAATACCGGAAATCCCTCTATTTCCTATTGCAATCATTTTTCTTTTCTTTTTTGGTAATCCTAAATATTTGAAAGAGGTTATTATGAGAATCCATTATATAAATGAATCCTTCCCTTCTGCGATCTATATGAAGTGTAAACAGTCAAAGTTGATTCTAGGGCCTGGAGGAATAGTGCCAGGGCTCAGAGTGCATCTCGGTGACAGGGGTTAATTCCTCAGGTTCAGAGAACTACATGTTCCAAGTGTGACGGTGGGGACCCTGATACCTGGCCACAGTGCAATCAGGTCTGTGTAAGCACCACAAGAAGAGTTTCAACCCTTCTTCCTCCTCCTCCAGTGAACAACACTGCAGTTCCAGAGATGTGTAAGCATCACGCCCAGGAGCTTTGACCTCTAGTGAGAATGAATGTAGGCACCTCAGCAAACCCATTGAGCAGAACAACCATGAGTTATGTGGACCAGAGAGGTGGCCTGAGCAAATGGGCTGAGAAGGGAGCATGTAAGCAGGTGGTCCAAATTGGATCCCCAGCACTGCATGATCTCCTGAGCATGTGAGGAGTGATCCCTAAGCCCTGAGCTAGGAGTAGAGACTGACACCACTGGGTATGGCCCCAAGCCCTAAACAAAATCCTCAACCGTGTTCCTCAGCCAGGTGCATGAGCCCATCAAAAGTGTGCAAGCAGAGTAGTGCAAACTGCCACGGGTACCACAGCTGAGCATTTGAGCATCACTGCCTGATGTTGCCTGCCAAGGAGGCGCACCACTAACTAAGCAAGCACACTACAGCCAGGTGTATGTGCAGTCCCATTACAGCGCCAGCAACCTAAACCTTAATGTTGATGTGAGTAGAGCACCCACAGAGAAGTCTCCACAGACCACTTTGGGGGAATAGCTCTGCTTTATTAGGTGAAACAGGGATATTTAAGTTGGGGAAAGCAGGGTGGGAACTCTGTCAGCCAATCAGGTAGTAGGGTGGGAACTTCTATCAGCCAATCAGGTAGGGTGAAATGAGGGATTAAGGCAGGGTGTGTGCTGAATCCAAACCAGGTAAGGTGGTACTTCTGTACAGCATATGTGTGTAGCTATAGTAACAACACAGAAGGGAGGGGAGAATAAGAAAACTAAAAACACAAAGAGAATGAGAACAACCACAGAAAAAGTAAACCATGTAATTCCAACTGGAATGATGGACTTGCAAATGATGGACCACAGAAGAATCTGGATAAGTTATTTTATTTTATTTTTTATTGTTGCTTTTTTGGGTCACACCTGGCGATGCTCAGGAGTTACTCCTGGCTCTGCACTCAGGAATTACTCTGGACAGTGCTTGGGGAACCATATGGGGGGGGGTGATCGAACCCAGGTTGGCTACGTGCAAGGCAAAGCGTCCTGCCCGCTGTACTGTTACTCCAGCCTGGACAAATAATTTAAATATGTAAAATATTAATTATTTAAAAAATGAAGATATTGTCTGTCAAGTACTTGATTCTGAAGTCTGGTGAAATTGAGTGGGGATGAGGTTCTATCCTTTCTGAGTTAAGGCTACAGCAGGGAGAGTGCCCAGGCTTCAGAGCAGGCCCGTTGCTAGCAGTCTCCGCTCTGCTAAACGAAGGTCAATTGGACCCAATGATAGCGACAGAGTCACGAATGCCAACCCCCATCGGTTAATGTGGAAGTTGAGCCCAGAAGCCTGGACTGTCCATTCCTGGTCTGTTCCTGAAAGTCACCTTGTCTCATTCAGAAGGTCAGGACTGAGTGTACAGAAGCAGAGGTACTGCCAGTACCTGCAAGCCCCTGGGCGATAACCGGAGGAGGAAGATGAAGCCTCTGCACCACCAGCAGAGCTCAGGGGAGCCGTAAGTGAAAGGGAATGTGTGTAAAAACAGATTCTCAAAGACTATGGCCTCAGGCTGAAGGCAGAACAAGTGTATGCCCCCTCTCGGCTGGATGGCTGAGGTTTCAGATCTTGGGAAGAAAACACAAAGGCCAAGAAGGAGGAAATCATCGAGAGTCCAGGAGCAAGAGGCTGGGGAATGCAGCCCTTCTCTCGCCTGGACGTGGACACTTCCCAACCACATCCATCCCCTGTTCACTCAGACAAGATTTTGTTTTACTGCAGGAGTAGCCGCTTTCCATAGCAAGGACAGTGGTCAAAGGCATACTGGGGAGGTGGCCTCAGCCTCCTGCCTCCCAGACCCCTATCACTGTTTCCCGCCATCAGTATCTCAGAACCCCTGTAAGGTTTCTGTTTCCTCAAGAAGCACCATTACTAGCTTCTCCTGGGCTCCAAATCTCTGCCTCCTGTACGTCCAGTGACATGTAAAGCAGCTGTTAGGGTCTAAAGGCCTGCAAAGTGCTAATCTCACCAGCATCATGGGCAGATACTTCCCTTTCCAGAACTGGATCCTGAGAAAAACTAGGCACAGTTCTCCTCTGCGTCCATCCTTCTGCTTTTTGATGAAACAGAAACCTTGAACTTCCTGAGTGAAAATGCCTCTTCATAGTTGGTTTTCCTCCTGATGTGGCCATGCTGGACTGGATGTTAGGTGTACACTTGGTCCTGTGTGCCGTGTCTTGGAAAAACCATGCTCGTGGCCCTATCTACTGGCTTTGGCCACCTCTTAAAGAAGACTTCTTACAGTATTTAAGTATAATTTTGAAAACAGGAAGTTAAAGGAAACTTCACTTTTGTCTTGGACAAATGTGGATCCTTCTTGACCCTTGTTCATTTAGTTGCACGTGTCAGGATGATTTTAGGGGCCTGGGTGGACTTCTCTGTGACAGTCCTATGGGGCACAGTGATTAAGGCCCAGGGAAACTTAGAGCCCCACTCCCCCCAATTTAGCATTAAGTTCAGAGGGAACAAATGACTGCAATGAAACATGTAACAGTTAAGGCATCCTGGAACATGTGAATCTGTCTATCAAAGCCTCCATAAAGAAGACGGAGTGCATTTCTCCACAGTGCCCAAGGAGGATGGAGGTGTATGTCCCCAAGGGAGAAAAGTGTGTTAAGTCCATGAAAACCGTAATACACTGAAAGTAGCTGGTTGATTCACGGCGAGTAAATATTTCTCAACTCTCAGCCTTACTGTACATTCTTAAGTTTTTTACATCTGTGGGTTTGACATTCTGTATAACAATAATAATTCTGAGCCTTGGACAAGAAATAGCCCTGAATGTATTCATGTATGTATTAGTTTTGTCTCAGATTTCTCTTTTTTTAATTAATTTTTTTAAATTTATTTTATTATACCACCATGAGATAAACAATTACAAAAATGTTAATGTTTGGGTTTCGCCATACAGTGTTCCAGCACCCATCCCTCCACCAGTGTCCATTTCCCACCACCAATGTCCCCTATTCCCTCCCCCCTCCCCTCGTCTGCCTCTATGGAAGGTTCTTTGTCTCTTTTCACTCTTTCACTTTCTCTCTCTCTTTCCTCTCTTCCTTCTCTTACATATTGTGGATTGTAATGCATATACTAGAGGTTATCATGTGTATCTTTTTGCCTGTATTTAATGCTAAGCTCTATGTGGTAATAGCACTTTCTACAATTATTGGCACACTGTTCCCTTATCTATCTTACCTAACCACTGCTCCCACATGTTTGTGGTAATTTCCACCTTTGACAAACCTCCTGATCCACGTTTCGCCTGACCTTGGATGTTGGTATCATAATAGGTATACATATGTATGTATATATATTTATGTCATGCAAATAAATGCAGTCATTCTATATCTGTCTCTCTCCTTCTGGCTAATTTCACTCAACATGATCCTCTCCATGTCCATCCATTTATAGGCAAATTTCATAACTTCATTTTTCCTAACAGCTGCATAGTATTCCATTGTGTAGATGTACCAACGTTTTTCTTTATCCAGTCATCAATTCTCAGGCACTCTGGTTGTTTCCAGATTTGGCTATTGTGAATATTGCTGCTATGAGCATAAGAGTAGGGATGGTGTTTCCGCTGCGTGTTTTTGGCTTCCAGGGTATATTCCCAGGAGTGGTATGGCTGGGTCAAATGGGAGTTCAATTTCTAGTCTTTTGAGGAATGTCCATATAGTTTTCCAAAAAGGCTGTACCAGTAGACATTCCCACCAAAAATGAATGAGAGCCCCCTTTTCCCGCATCCATGCCAGCACTTGTTCTTGCTCTTTTGGATATGTGCCAGTTTCTGTGGTGTGAGATGATATCTCATTGTTGTTTTGATTTGCATCTCTCTGATGACTAATGATGATGAGCATTTTTTCATATGTCTTTTGGCCATTCAAACTTCTTCCTTGTCAAAGTTTCTGTTCATTTCTTCTCCCCATTTTTTGATGGGGTTGGCTGTTTTCTTTTTGTAAAGTTCTACCAGCCTGATATATTTTTGGATATTAACACCTTATCCGATGGGTATTGGGTGAATATTCTTTCCCATTCTGTGGACTGTCTTTGTATCTTGGTCACTGTTTCTTTTGAGGTGCAGAAGCTTTTTAGTTTCATGTAGTCCCATATGTTTATCTTTTCTTCTGGTTCTTTTGTTAGTGGTGTTTCTTCTTGGAAGATGTCCTTCACTTCAATGTTATGGAGGGTTTTTCCTATATTTCCTTAGATGTACTTTATGGATTCAGGTCTGATATTGAGATTTTTAATACATTTTGATCTGATTTTTGTGCATGGTGTTAGACAGAGGTCCAAGTTCATTTTTCACATGTAGCTGCCCAGTTTTTCCAGCACCACTTATTGAAGAGGCTTTCCTTGCTCCATTTCGTACTTTTTGCTCCTTTATCGAAGAATAATTGTTCATGTATTTGAGACTGGTTGTCAGGATACTCAACTCTATTCCATAGGTCCACAGGTCTGATTTTATTCCAATACTATGCTGTTTTAATTACCACTGCTTTGTAGTACAGTTTGAAGTTGGGAAAGGTGATGCCTCCCATCTTCTTTTTCCCAAGGATTGCTTTAGCTATCGAGGGGGTTTATTATTCCATACAAATTTTAGGAGTGTTTGGTCAATGTCTTTTGAAGAATGTCATGGGTATCCTTATAGGGATGGCATTGAATCTGTATAAAGCTCTAGGGAGTATTACCATTTTGACAATGTTGATTCCCCTGATCCATGAGCTGGGAATGTGTTTCCACTTCCTTGAAGTAATGTTTTGTAGTTCTCTTTGTAGAGCTCCCTTTGCGTTCTTCGTACAAACTGATTTTTAGGTGTTTAATTTTCTGTGGCACAATTGTGAATGGGATCGTTTTCTTAATATCTCTTTCCTCTTTTTCGTTATTTGTATATAGGAAAGCCACTGGCTTTTGGATATTGATTTTGTACCCTGCCACTCTAATATAAGCGTCTATTGTTTCTAAGGAGTTTTTTGGTAGAGAGTTTAAAGTTTTCTAGGTATAATATCATGTCATCTGTGAACAGTGATAGCTTGACTTCTTCCTTGCCTATCTGGATGTCATTAATGTCTTTTTCTTCTCTGATTGCTATGGCAAGTACTTCTAGTACTATATTGAATAAAAAAGGTGAGAGAGGGCAACCTTGTCTTGTCCCTGATTTTAGGGGGGAAGACTTTCAATTTTTCCCCATTAAGAATGATACTCGCTGTGGGCTTTTGTAGATGGCTGTAACTATCTTGAGGAAGGTTCCTACATTTCCCATTTTTGGGGGGTTTAATCATGAATGGGTGCTGGATATTGTCAAATGCTTTCTCTGTATCTGTTGATATAATCATGTGCTTTTTATTTTTTTCCTCTTATTGATATGATGTATTATGTTGACTGACTTGCGAATGCTGAACCATCCTTGCATTCCGGGATGAATCCTACTTGGTCATGATGTATAATCTTTTTGATGAGTCTTTGGATTCTGTTTGCTAGTATTTTGTTGAAGATCTTAGCATCTGTGTTCATCAGGGAGATTGATCTTTAATTTTCTTTCTTTGTGTCGTTTCTCCCTGCTTTGGGTATCAGGGTGATATGTGCCTCGTAGAAGTTGTTTGGAAGAGTTTCTGTTTCTTCTATTTTCTGGAAGAGCTTGAAAAGCACTGGCAGTAGGTCCTCCTTAAAAATTTGGTAGAATTCATTAGTGAAACCATTGGGCCCTGCGCTTTTGTGTTTGGGCAGACTTTTAATTACTGTTTCAATTTCCTTGATGGTTACAGGCTTATTCAGGTATTCGAGGTCTTCTTATTTTAGTCGTGGGAGGTTATAGGACTTCAGGAATTTATCCATTTCTTCTAGGTTCTCATGTTTCATGGCATACAAGTTCTCAAAGTAATCTCTGATGATCTTTTAGATTTCTGTGGTTTCTGTTGTTATGTCACCATTTTCATTTCTAATTCTGTTTATTTGGGTTCTATCTTTCCCTGTGTTTTCAATTCTTGCCAGTGGCCTGTTGATCTTGTTTATTTTTTCAAAGAACCAGCTCTTGGTTTATTAATCTTTTGGATTGTTTTTTGGGTTTCCAGCTCGTTGATTTCATCTCTATGTTTCATTATTTCCTTCTATCTGCCTTGGTTGGTCTCCTTTTGCTGGCCTTTTTCTAATATTTTGAGCTGTGAAGTCAGGTTATTTATGTGGGCCTATTCTTCTTTCCTGATGAATGCTTGCAGAGCGATGAACTTTACTCTTAACACTGCTCTCACCATGTCCCACAAGTTTTTATAGTTGGTGTTTTCATTTTCATTTGTTTCCAGGAATCTTTGGATTTCCTGTCTGATTTCATCTATGACCCATTGTTCGGCAGTGAGCTTTTCAGTTTCCAGGTGCTTGGTTTGACAACCTGCTTCTGTGTATGGTTAACTTCTATTTTCAGTGCATCATGGTCAGACTTCTCTTAACATGCATTACTTTTACTTTTTTTTTAAATACAAGATATAAATTTCATACCACAGAGACTGGCACACATCCAAAACAGCAAGAACAACTGGTGCTGGCGTGGATATGGGGAAAAAGGGACTCTCATCCACTGTTGGTGGGAGTGGACGACTCGTCCAGCCCTTTTGGAAAACAATATGGGCATTCCTCTGAAAACTAGATATTGAGCTCCCATTTGATCCAGCAATAGAACTCCTGGGAATGTACCTGAGAGACCGAAAAACACCTAGCAGAAACAATATCTGTACTTCTTTATTCATCTCTGCGCTATTCACTATAGCTAGAATCTGAAAACAACCTAAATGCCCGAGAATAGAGGACTGGCTAAAGAAACTGTGGTACATCTACACTATGGAATACTATGCAGCTGTCAGAAAAGACGAAATTATGAAATTTACCTGCAAATGGATGGACATGGAGACTATCATGCTGAGTGAAATTAGTCAGAAGGAAAAGGACAGATATAGAATGACTGCATTCATTAATAGGATATGAATAGATACCAGTGTTTTACTAAGTGTGGGAAATGGTAATGGTAGATTAAAACTCACCATTGAATATACACAAAGAGACTTAAGTGATAAACTCTAAATATCTGCAGGGCTAGCCACAATGTGTAAAACAAGAGGGAGAGAGATACAGAGACAGAGAGAGACAGAGAGAGAAAGAGAGGAAACGGGACTACCTGCTATTGAGGCAGCCTGGGGGTGGGTGGGCGGGGGTGGGGTACATTGATGGTGGGAATGGGGCACTGGTGGAGGAATGGTGCTGGAATACTGTAATTCCAAGAACCAATTATGAACACCTTTGTAATTGTATGTCTCACGGTGGTATAATAAAAAAAATTAAAAAAATAAATACAAGGTATTGGGGCTGGAGGCGATAGCATGGCGGGTAAGACAAACACTGTAAGTCTTGTACACGGCCTACCCAGGTTTGATTCCCGCCATCCCATATGTTCCCTCGAGCACTGCCAGGAGTGATTCCTGAGTGTAGAGCCAGGAGTAACCCTTGAGCATTGCCGGGTGTGATCCAAAGGAAATAAAAGCAAAAATATATAAAAAAAATACAAGGTATTAAAATGACTTTCATGGAGGTGGGGGGGTTGGGGGAAGGGGCCGATGCCCACTCCGCCTTTGTGGCCACATCACCTACGTGTCTGCTGACCCTAGGAGCTGTGTTGAACCTGGCTAGGGGCCAAGTCATTTTCACCTTCACATTGCTCCATAAGCTGCTCACTTGGATCAAGCCCCCGCAGCCACCACCACCAGCAAAGCTCGGGAAGAGACATGACAGACACAACAGCTGCGCCAGGCCTATATAATAATCAAGTTTAGGACCAGGTCCTTCCTAGGATTGTCCATATATACACTGTAATTATCATTGTAGTTGTAATGAACTGGGGGCTCATGGGGAATAGGGAATGGGATATAGGTCTTGGTCTATGGTGGTCGTAGGGGCACATTGGTGGTGGGATATTGCTGTTGGGAATGGGGCACTGGTAGAGGGATGGGTGCTGTAACACTGCATGACTGAGACCCAAGTATGAACATCTTTTAATTGTTTATCTCAAGATGGTAAAATAAAAATAATAAATAAATAAAATACAGGTGCTGTCCCTACTTGCAGCATAAGCCACGAATCTGTCACCCCCCATAAATAAAATAAAATGACTGTAAACATGGCCTTTATTATTTTTAGCCGAGCCATGGCGCCATCTACTGGTATTTAAAAGAAATTTTCTACAGGTTCAGAATGAGGGAAAGGCGCCAATCCCTGATCTGTGTCCATTTCAAAATGAGGAAAAAGAATGTGTCTCCAATTTCCTCAGGTCTTTTATTTCTTGAAGCAATGTTTTGTAATTTTCTTTATATCGATCCTTTATATTCTTAGTCAAACTGATTCCTAGATATTTGATTTTCTGTGGCGCAATTGTGAATGGGATCTTTTCTTTTATATCGCTTTCTTCCCTTTCACTATTTGCATACAGGAACGCCACTGACTTTTGGGTATTGATTTTGTACCTTGCCACTCTACTATAATAGTGTATAGTTTCTAGGAGCTTTTTGGTAGAGAGTTTAGGGATCTCTAGGTATAATATCATGTCACATTCCCTGCTCATGGATTGGGACAATTAACATTATCAAAATGGTAATACTCCCTAGAGCTTTATACAAATTCAATGTGGTTACCATAAGGATACCCATGAGATTCTTCAAAGAAATTGACCAATAATTCCTTAAATTTATATGGAATAATAAAACTCCACAAATAGCTAAAGCAATCCTTGGGAAAAAGAAGATGGGAGGCATCAATTTCCCAAACTTTAAACTCTACTACAAAGCAGTTGTAATAAAAACAACATGGTATTGGTATAGAGACACACCAGTAGACCTATGGAATAGAACTGAACATCATGAAACACACTCTCCAACATATGGTTTCTTAATCTTTGATAAAGGTGCAAAAAATATTAAGTGGAGCAAAGAAAGCCTTTTCAACAGGTGGTGCTGGGAAAACTGGTGCTGGGTAGCTGCATGTAAAAATGAATTTAGACCTTCTTCTAACACCGTGAACAATGGTCAGAGCAAAATGGATCAAAGATCTCAACATAAGACATGAATCCATAAGGTACACAGAAGAAAACAGGAAAAACACTTTATGACATCGAATCTAAGGGCATCTTCAAAGATGAAACAGCACTGACAAAGCAAATGGAAGCAAAGATAAACAAATGGGATTACATAAAACTGAAAAGCTTCTGCATCTCAAAAGAAACAATGACCAAAATACAGAGAAAGCCCACAGACTGGGAAAGAATATTCACTTACTTCCCATCTGATAAGGGGTTAATATCCAGGCTATATTGGGCACTGGTAGAACTCTACAAGAAGAAAACAGCCAACTCCATCAAAAAAAGG